>BMAV01000168.1:231552-277387 GCA_019973955.1 Trichonephila inaurata madagascariensis
TAATATTTAGTAGTGGAAATCTAACAGCTTGTATATCAGTAGAGACAAGAAAAAGTGGAAAATATTATTACGATAATATAGGAAATATTATTTAAAAATTGTCGTGTTTCAATTGTTTAGAGGGATGACTGAAATGTTTTGCAACTATTAGTTTATAACTGCCACACCCGTCCAGTATAGTGGCTACCGACGCTGAATATTGTGAAGTAGGGCCTGGGTTCAAATCCTGGGGAAGGCAGAGGTGTTTGTAAATGTATAGTGCCTTCAAGGCATGAGGGTACTCTAAATAGCCGTCAAACCGCAAGTCCTCTCGTGAGGTTGGCGGAAGGGGAAGAGAGGAGGGAGGCCCATGACCACCCCTAGGGTGTTCTCCCTCAAAATTGGGGTGGAATCTAGCAAAATCGTACTGTCACCTGCATGGTGCTCAAACAAAGCTAAGTCTAATGACAGGCGTAAAAATCTAGCCCCCAACCGCGATGAATTTCCTGGACCTTGATCTGATGTTACTGTCGATCAGGTGGCGTAAGCAACAATAGCAACAACAACTAATAATTTTCATCATATCATTTATTTGTAAAGACAGGAAGGAGTGAAAGGCATGATTACGCTAATAGGAAATATAATTTTAAAATCGCCGCACAAAAGTTATAATTTACAATAATTTATTTGTTCTTTTAATATTCTGTTAATTTCAAAACTTAAAACATTACTTTATAATTAGAAAAACGATTAAACTACGGACACAATTCCTCGGCATAGCCCAGCAGAATAACATTCGCAATATTAAATGCTCAAATAGTTAATTCTACACGAAAAGTAGTTATTGAAAATAGTTAGCAAATAATTTCTTTTTGTTTTTTCACAAAATTCCGAACTTCTTCTCTCCGCTAGGTAGCAAATATTTATACCTCAGAAGCAACTCCAAAATTGTCATATTTTACCCTTTGTAAATAACATCGAGTATAAATTATGATGTATATCACTTCTTAGCTGACAGACGCGTGTCTACTTTGTAATTTACGCGTGTGTTCTACTTTGTAACTTTCTACACTACAATATTATTATTTATAAGTAAAGTTTTATTCTGAGAGCTGCGAGTGACACTTTAATTTTGTACCCGACATTCCACAATTTACAATTTTGTCAGAATATGCGTTTGTCCTTAGGAATGTTCTATGTATTTAAGCGTTTACATACGTAGCTTACATCTTAAAGCTAGTGTTTTACATTTAAGCAATCCAATAAACATCTTTTAATGAAGATTAAATCTGTTTAATTTTTAACGCTCTTTTGACACGGAATACAAATAAATTTCGAATTGTTTCAATTCCTACTATTAGTTCACTCTCTCCCTATGTATGTATATATATATATATCTTGTTCAAATTTTCAATTTTTAATAAAATGCTTTTTATTCATCCACTGAAGTTCAAATACATTTTTAAAACTTGTAGTGGATGACACTTGATGTTAATACAATTTTTTCAAATATTAATTCATTAATTAAATTTTATTTTTTTATTTTAAGTTTAATCGGGGTTATTTATAACGAAGTAAGATTTATCTGCAACAGATGGCACCAATAAGTTTTTCTAATGAAGTAGGAATTGACTCAAATTTTTTTATATTACTTGTTTTAAATTATCATTTCAATAATTTTGAATACAAATATGAAGATTCCTATTATTATGTGAAATATTTACTCTTTGATTCATTGCCAAAACTATTCGTGTACATTTAAAGTCATTTTATTATATAAATACTATCTTCCCTATCGCATACCGAAATTGAGGAAAATATATTATTTAGGGAGTAAAATTATACAAATCTATTCAAATTGATTACATAAACATCAAGAATTAGTTAGCAGAACTTTTAACAGTAAATCTTAAGGGATGTGTCATCTTTAAATGGTTCAAAGTAATTAAATCTAGCAATTGATTGTATGAATTAATATAATGTCATATGGCGATTTTAAGTTTAATGTTTGACATATAAATCACACTTTAGCAATTAAAATTTTATTGTCTCTCTGACTTCGTCATAACTATGGCTTCAGGATTTTATGATTCGGAATGTAATAAATATCAGATGATAGTAAATGTTCTTAGGAATGATTAATGAAATATAATACAATGAGTGCTAGAATATATATAAGACAATCTAAATCCTATAATTACCCATTATTTAGATATCATTCAATTAAAATCAATTATGCGTATTGATTGGGATTATTACTACAGTCTTATTTGCGAGAGAAGCAGCAATTTGGGATTAGTTTCCAGCATTACCGTGTTAATTTATCAAGATCAATTATGGAAATAGAAGTATATCAACCTACTTAGTGAGATTATTTGGCTTAATATTAATTTTATTCGTAACTTCAGACTAGAATAAATCCCTCTTAGTATGTTCAAAATTCGAGAAGAGGGAAATATAGACAGTATAATCCAAAACTTACTGCTTAGAATGTCAAATGCATAGAGATAATTTTAATAAATGGAAAACTATCAATTATATCACACTTTTACAAATATGAATAATTTTACGTAAAAAAAGAGTTTTTTTTTAAGTATACTTTCATATGATAAAACTAAATTACTTTAGTACTTGATGAGAAATAAAAATGTTTATAGTGAAATTAATTTTCTGTTATTAGATGAAAAAGGAATTTGACTTTTTTGTTCAATACTTAAGTGATGTTCGCAATAAGATGAAATTATTAGTAACTAATTAGAAAGTATTAATATTAAGAAAACCGATAATTTGAATCATGAATATCCCTAGAAAATAATCTTTAGGTTAAACGTTTTGCATTCAATAAGTCCTGTAACCAAAACTGTTCTGCCTAAAAGCTGTTTTATAGAAACAGATAACTTTCCTTTTTTAGCTACTTGTTTTCGTAAAGAGGGGTATTTTTGCGTGTTATTTTTTTAGATATAAAAAGAACACGCAATTAATAAGCAACTGCTTGTAAATATTTATCAAATTTTTCTCTAAATAGGATTCTGATCGAATGCCAATATTTTAGGAGATACCGTAAATAAAATTATAAATGTGGAAATATATAAAAAATACCCGGGATAATTATAGGTTGTACATCGATGAATAATATTTTTAGCAGCATTTTATCTATTATCATATAATTACACTTCATCGAATTATCGGTCGCAATTATCATTATTCCTATGCTCAAATTACATCTAATATACCATATCATTTAATAGACTTTCCTATATTGTTATGCAATATAATTCAGTTATTGATGTTTTATAATAAGTACATGATCCTTATTAATGGTTCATTTGCAATGATGAATATCGGTTTCCTTATTTTTATTTTCATTACTTAAGGAATACGTGTTTGAACAGTTTTCAATATATATATAAATATTTAATCAGATACCTTTCCCCATGTCAAATACAAATGTGTCAACCTCACGACAAATGAACATCAAAGAAGACAAGTCGTACTACGAAAACGGTAATGGGCTCCTTACGTGTTTTTTACTCTCCAACTATATCTATCTCAATCCTAATTAACTCCTTTCATTCCTAAAATATAGAATGTAAAAGGATCTACAGATTCAAGGTCAGATCTACAGTATTTCATTCACGCAATTCATCCAAGTTACTCTATTAGGGTTAGATGGTGGGTGAATACTCCACATAATATTTTTTTGACTTTTAGGGGCCTTCCTAGCTAGATTAATACATAAATAAAGCGCATTAATATATTAATATTTTTTAAGAACTACATTCTTCGTACCCGTTACTATGATCTTCTACCAAATATTCTACGCACGAATCATCCAATGAAATACGTCTCACGCGAAAGTACCTAAATAGAGATTAGCAATAGACACGGCTTATATATTGTGCGTCACAAAAGGGAAAACACATGATGCTTTCATGAATTATAGCTCTCACGATATTTTAGTTTTAGAATAGAAACATCTTTTTCGAGTTTTTGGGATACTTGCGCTAAAATTTTAAAATTGCATTTTCGTGTTTTGCAGTTCTCTTAGAAGGTTCACATAAAACTGAATAACATCAAAGGAGTTAAATATTAAAAAAATGTTTCTTGTGATACATTATGTAATTTATTTTGGATAACGTATTTTTTCCATAGAGAATTAAATAAATAAATACTTGCTTTATGAAAGTAAAACAGACATGATTGAATTAATAGTTATAAGTACTCTGTATTAAAATTTGTTTTAAAAAGAGCTTTGCACGTTAAGTTTCATCCTTATTTCAATGTATTATGAATAATTAGATTCACTATCTATATTACCATTAAGTTATTATTATTATTGAGGTCCACTATATATATATATATATATGTATACATAAATGTACATTAATAATTTAAGGATGTCATTTTTAAATTTTAAATTTATAAACATAAATAAAAAAAAATTACTAAATTCAAATTTCTAACATCTCTCTGCCTACGAAATATCTATCAAATCAATAAATTTCTAAGATCTGTTTTAAGAGAAAATAAATGCTTGGATTATACTTGTTTATTACTAAGTTTCAAAAATGGGAAGATTATTTCTTCTTTATGTTTTAGATAAAAAAGCAATTAAATCTAACAATAAAATCAAAATTTCTGGCCATTTAATAATGTGAAGGGTAATCTGTAAATTTGGTTCTGAGATCTATTGTTTTTCTTGGTGTTGCATTTCGGATTTCCAGAGATGCATATGGAAGTCAAGTGCAAAAGAAGATCTAAGAATTAAGTAATTATCCTGAAAATGGCTGATTGAACTAAATGCCCCACTTAGGAATCAAAATGTATCTTCTAAAAAAACTCTTCCGTTTGAAACTGAAACTGAAAGAATCAAGAAAATGTGACATGAGTTGTAATATTCTTTAATTAAATGTTTTAATTAATTTAATTGATTAATATCTTAGGACGAAAGCTGATTTCATAAAAACATAGAAAATGTATTCAGCATTATTTAACGTGAAAAAATAGAACGAAAATGCATTTATAATCTTTAGAATTATTAATATAACTGAAACTTTCAAAAATTGGAGAGTCTTTTTTTTTATTCTCTTTAATCCAATCAACCTGTCTTCAACAATAACTAGACTAAGTGACTTTAACAATTCTGTCTTTGGCATGAGGAAAAATATATATATAAGGTACTCTTGATATATATATATAATACATATTTCTCTTAGTTGCATATTTAAAATAAACTAATTAAGATAAACTTAGGAAAAAAATGGGGAATTTCATTATCAAATTTAAGAAAAAACTAGTTTTATTTAAATTTAGCCATGTGAACAGATATCTTAGTAATTTCAGTTTTTTTTTATTAATTTAAGATCTTGAAATTTCTTTGAAATAATGTTAAAATAAATTATATAAACAAAATAAATTTCTGAACATATGAAAGAAAACGACGAAATTGTCTTATATTCATTAGACCGATATTAAATTCTGATATTTTTTCTTACAAAGTAAATGAAAAGAAATAACATTTTGTTAATGCAGAGGGTATATTATTTCTAAAAATAATTAATATAATTGTCTTAAGATATGTTAGAATGTGTGTGATGCATTGTATGGGTTTCTAATTAAGGGCATTTTCAATTATTTTATTTAAAAAAATGCAATGCTTAATTTAAAGACTTTATTAACGGTAAGATGTGCTATTTTTTATATTTGCAAACATTCAATAAATGCTTTATTGTACTACTTTACACAATGTTTTCTTTATTTAAAATGCATTTTTCAAGATCTAGTAACATATTTATGATTTGAAGCAGGTTAACAATAAATATTTGTCTGTATTATGGGAACGATATATATATATAATATCGTATTTTTAAAATTTTATGTTTCTTTTTTAAGGTAAGAATAATCACCCTGTCATATTCAAAGCGTCTGGGTGTATTTTCCTTTTCAATTTCAGACGTTACATAGATAAATTTGGTTTGAAACCATTTTAAACCAATTGTGTTCATAAATCTAAAAATATATTCGTAGTGACGGGATATGACGAGCAGATGAAAATTTAAATCGAAAGAATTTGGATAACAAAAACGAGAGGTATTAATTATAAAACTTGAAAAATGTTTTAAATCAGAAAAATAATAAGGAAAGATATTGCTAATATTGCTAACATTTTAGTTATTTTAATTTAACATACTTTGATAACAAAAAGAGTACTAGCAAACGATTCAAATAACCAGTCTGCAGAAAAGTAAAACATAGCGAAAGAGTTATTTTGGAGATAATGTAAAAAAATATATTACACGCATGAAAACAAGCTATTGTGAGTTCACTTTTTTCAGAATTTTAAAATATGTTAATCTAATAAGACACTACGAATACAAAATATCAACATTATGTTAAGTTTTGTATTTATTGATGTTTGGAAACATAAAATAAAAAATTCTACTATTCATTTTAAGAGTTTTATGTATTAAGTTTTTTTATAAACGAAATGTAGGGAATCATCAAAATACATCAATAAATTACATGAACAAACATTTTTCTTTTACATTAATAACCTTTTTAATATAAAATTGCAAAGGTTAAATATTTTGAGCAAAAACGCACTAAATATCAAAATTGCTTTTTTAAGATATTTTCGCAATATATTTGTTTTTACTTAAGGGGGGAGGGAAAGGTATTTTATTTCAGAAAAAAAAGTAATTTTGATTATATTAATTAGCACTAGAGTATGAATATTTATCTTAAGGTTGTTTTTTTTTTAAAAAAGTCTTCCTTTTTAAACTGGATATTCTTAAATAGTTTGAGAGAATTCGAGTTTTTCAAATATATATATTTATTCATAAAACAGTATAAAAACCCTATAAACTCATTTTATATCATTTTTTAGTATATATTATTAAACACATAGACCCCGAGCATTATACAATCACTGATAGTTTTGTAGAAAAAAGAAAAAAAAAATTCTTCTTAAAATTCTTCTCTTATTAAAATTCTCTTCCAATTCTTAAAATTCCTCCTTCCATTTCTGAATTTTTCCAGCTTAAATTATTTGATTTTTTTATGTTAACGGCATTTGCTTATACATTACTACATTTTTCATTAAATTATTGAAAAATTACAAAATTGCAAAAAAATACCAGCTTCATTCTGAAAACTATTATTCTTCTGCGTTTCATAATGAAGTAGCCGATGTAAAGTTTGTAACAGTATACTTGAATAACAATAAACAGTTTCATTTCAGTCCAAGCACCGAAGCATTAAGGTTCAAATATGAAAACTGGAAATACATAGCAAGTGATTGTATTGCGATGCTTAAGGATCTTTTTTTGTGATGGTTAAAACTCCATGAAATGTAAAAGCTAATTTTTTATTTCAAGTTTGTTAAGTAAAAATAAAAGCAAAAGTAACGAATTAATGTGAAGGTTGAGTTTTGGAGCATTTTTGAGATATTTTTAATGCTGATTTCAAATTTCGTAAAAAATTCTCGCCGAAGTCAGTTATAAGCATTCCGTTTTTTTATTTTAAAGTACAACACCAAATTCAAGCACGTCGAAATAAGAAAACAAAAACGTAATTAAAAATTTTGCCCTATTTTCCACAATCCTTGACATACTGTTGGCATGGTTCTCTGGTATCTACTTTTGAATAATTATTTTCTATTCTGCATTAGTCATGAGTTCCATGAGTTCTTTTCTAGATTTTATGATCCTTCTGTGTCTGTACCTGTGAAAGGATCTAAAACTCACAATTTTATTAATATAACTGAATAGTTCATTAAAATCATCATGGAGGATCTCAAAATGTTGGCCGTAAGTAAATGAACTTTCCTTTTCGACAGATATTGCCGATAAATTTGTGAGGTGGCTATTTTCCCCTTGTCCTAGATTTTGTTTCAGCTGAATAAGTATTCCCATAAATGCAAAAGTTATGTAACATCATACATTTAATTAAATTCAACTCGTCACCTTAAATATCTCATTGATTTTACTATATTTCGTACAGATCTATTGAATAAGCGATGACATTTTTAAATATAATTAAGCCAGTGTTTCTCAAACTGTGGGGCGCCCCCCCTCCTTAAGGGGGCGTGATAACCCTACAAAGGGGGGGGCGAGTATATTAAAAAGTCGGAAACAGAAGATTATTTTAAAAAGTTATCAATTTACTGAAAGGAAACAAAACAAAATACATTCTGACATAATAAAAAAAAATGCACATTTACACTAATATAATATACTTATAAATGCATCAATACTACCCAATATGTTTCATAATTAATTTAACAGTACTAAGTTATGAACAAGTTTATTAATTACCTTTTGCCCTATGGGCCTATCTCATAAAGTTATATACAAAATTTAATACTTATCTTGATATAATTTGTACGGCTTATAATTAAAGTCGTATTATAGTCTTACGTCAAAGTATATCATTATTGAATTCAATACATTGTTATTGTTTGGAGAAGGGGGGGGGGCGATGAAAATTATGATTGAAAATTGGGTCGCAAGTATAGAAAGTTTGAGAAGCACTGAATTAAGCTGTAATTCATCATCTCTGCTTTGAAAAAACTTTAGTACATGCATCAGGGAGTATAATACAATTTACTCCATTATTCACGGGATGAAAGCTGTATTTACGACAGTTTAGTGAGTATGATATTTATGTGATACTTTCGACATATATTCATTGATAAAGTGCACAAACCACAATTAGACTTATTCCTAAATCATTCTTCATAGATTTAAAATACCGCCTCAATCGACATATATGTATCGACCTGTTTTCGAACTCGTCGTACTTGCTCCACACGCCACATCCACATGCCAGCCAAAACATGCTAAATTGCAAGAACTGCATAATAATTGCTCAACTATAGTATACGTGCCAATTCTCCCTGAACACCCACTTCCTTGGATGTTTACAACGCCCAATGTGGTGGCTGGTACAACTCTCCTTGGGAAGCTATGATTTAACGTATCTGTAAAATAGCAGCCTTGAATAATTAATAAAAACAGATAAAGTACAATTTCATGATAATTTTGTTTACTGTAACGATAAATATTTTCGAAAATTACGTTTATAAACGAAGCAACAAATTCATCCTGTATTCAACGTAACACGCATTCTCATCGATTATATATTTCCTGACATAATAATGACCATTGATGATGATGCCTTATATTGAAAACAGCTATTATGTATTTAATATATAATAAGTAATGATTCATTTACAATTTGTGCGTGTTGCATCATGAGTGGTGATCAATAATTGGAATTCAATTTTTATCTTATGTATGTGCATATGCAACGTATATATGTTTGAAGACATGAATTACTTCTCATAAATATTTTATTACCTGGTTTCATATCGATATACAAAAAGACTAAGGTACTGCTTCTTCCAGTTATATGTAAAAGAAATGTCTCCTAAACTTCGTTTTTGGTTCTTTGCCAGAGAAAAGATTGTAAAGTAAATAAACGAAGTCAGTGAAACGACCTCTAATTCAGTTTGGTGAAAAAATGGGCTTTTTATGAAGACAGTTGCTCTTCGTAATAGAACTATTGGCAATTTACTGAGTTAAGAAACGAAACAGAAGATCTTTTTGTATCTGTCCTGCTAAAGCAAAGAATGTTGTCTATTAAATGAGAAATTATTTCAATTTTTTATTGAAAGGACATAAATTAAATCTTTGATTCAAAAATTATCGACAGTAAAAAGAGAATATGGATTAAGCTTTTAAAATATACGATAACAGCTTCAAATTTTTTGCTTAGATAAATTTACTACTCGATGCTCCATCCTCGGAGATAAAAAAATTATTAAATGCATTAATAGATTTTAGTTTCTTAAAAATTTTTTCGTAATACATCAGCTTGTTCTAAAGATAAGATAACACAATGAAATGAGCAAATACTATACAAAAAGGTTGCAGGTTTTGATTTCTACCACCATTTATTAAAGTAAGTTTCTTACCTGCTAAAAAGTATCAAAATGTTTAACTCTCAGTACTTAAAATCTTCTAATACCACATTTGATTTCGAACACGTCCTTAAGAGGGTCCGGCACACGAATTTTTGAAAAACTATCGATTTTCACTTTTTTACATTTTCTAAAAATTCAAATATTTCTCTTTAAAATGATATATGATGAGGAAATATGATAATTAGAAGTATTTTTATTATTATTTTTAAAAATAAAGCTACTCCTTGACGCGCATCCAGAGAGCTCTGTTAAGAGCACCTGTGTTTCCCCTTGCATGAGTTTCTAATGAGCACGAATCCATCTGATGTTTTAAGTGGAAAAATTTGACTGAATTAGGGTTATCCAAAAGTGTATGGGTACACGTCTTTTGGATCTTAAAGGCGAAACAGGGAGAAAAAAGTTAAGTAATGGAAAATGCTTAAGTGGTCGTAACCGACTAAACCGACATTTTAATATAAAAACATTAAAGATACTATAATATGGCTATATTAGAAATATCACTGATCTACACAGCATGGAAACATTTGTTTGGGCTGTTTATTTTCATCTTCTGTCTTCAAACGAGAGCCCTCAGCATGGACTGTGTCCCGCGGATATAAAGCCTAGTAAAAGTTTCAAAAGATAGAAGCTGAATGTAACGAAAGTCACTATGATCATAAACACATACACACGTGCTATATACGATACTGAACAAAATGAAGCCAATTTTAGAGATATAGCTGATTCTATGTTATTAAGAAAATGTTTACATGGAAAGACTCAGAACCCAAATGAGTTAGTTAATCCCTATGGTCAGTGATTCCAAGATCTACATTTGTGGAATTAAAAACTCTAAAATTAGGGGTAAATATGACTATTGCACAGTTCAATATGAGTCATGTAGCAAAACTAATGATCTTGAAACATTCTGATACTGAACCAAGTTATAACTGTTTGCCATGCTTTAAAAAGCTATATGCATGTAGGATTCATGCAGCCCAACGAAAGCATCTTAAGATCCCAAAAAAAGGCAAAATTGTTAAAAAAAGTGAAAAAAGAAAGAAAATTAGAAGAGTCTTTTGTATGAGCAGAGAGAGTAAAAAAAAAAGACTTCATATGCTTCTCGAAAGTACTAAAAAAGTAAACGACCAAAAAAATCACAAATTTTTACTTTAAAGCCTATTTTCTCAAAATGTAATATTTTTCACTCTTTATGGACCTTTTCCTCAAAAACTACTTATCATATAATCCTTAAATTTTCAATGAGCAGACTTTTAACATGCTTACATACTTTAACTGAGGAAATTAGATATATCTAGCAAACCGTTTTAGATATGACTTTTTAAAACTAAAGTTTAGGGAAAAAAATTGGGCAATTTTTAAAACATTCATAATTAAATTAATTTTTATCAAAAAGACAAAACTCTACGTTAAAGTGTTATTAATAGTACACATAATCTACTGTAAAAATTGTATTTGTGAGAAGTAAGTAGTTTCTGAGAAAAAAGTACATAAATTTACGAAATTTAACATGGACTCCTATGGACATGCTGGACCCCCTTAATAATCTAAGAGATAAGTTTTTGCATGCATATCTCTTTTCAACCAAAAATTGAAATCAAAATGTTTATACATGCTGGAGTGTAAAAATTAAGGATGAAACCTAGAAATTAGCATATCAGTGGAACGGTCAGCCAGGGCGGATTGAAAAACTAATCAGTTGACCACATATGGTCAAGGACGGCAAGAGATGCAGCATGACGGAGGGTCGAGGGTCGGAAGGGTATAAGACACGCTGGCGGTGTACGCTCAGCATTTCTGTGAAAAATATTGCAAGGTGTACATCACCTTAAACGACGTCAAATTGCTACCTCAACATCAAATGTTAAACAAGCAATCCTGTAAGCGATATCTGGATGACCTAACTCGAGGTTGAAGCATTGGAAATATGATATGGTGATTAGTTTTGCTGAGGAGTGCAGGACAGCTCACGGCATTGTTTCACGAGTTTGAAGGGATTTGAAACTAAAAAACAGTTGTCTGAGAACTCAGTAGTGGATGTCTACGAGTAACCACGGTGGTGGACAACGAATATATCTTCTTAGAGGAGAGAAGAGACAAAAGGGACGCAGCGAGACAAGTGGCAAAACAAATACAAAATAGACTACTGGATGATCGTTATTGATATCTTCTCGTATAGTGGATGTCGATTAACTCTTGGTGAATGAAAAATTTCAACGTGTGGATTGGCCGTTAAGGTTCCCTGATCTTGTACAACCACAAACCGGACACTAGACAGACGCTTGGTAGTAGGTCCCCAGCCACTAGCAGTGATTCTTGAATTATGATTGGCGCTACAAGGAAATGGGTAGCAATACTTCAACAGCTCACTGACAATCTTGAACTAAGAATGCAGAGACAACGTAATTTATGAATAGCAGTCAGGGGAATTATATCCCTTCTTAATGTGGTTTACTCTTAATAGCCTCCTGTCATCAGAACGTTTTGGTCCTCCATCCCATTGGGCTTGAAGCTAATTTTTGAATAAAATTCTTTTTTACCCTTTTTTTTCGAAATTTTTTATTTATTTCCCCCGTGCAGTGGCGTAACGGAGAGTATTAGGACCCCCTGCAAACTCAGGTTTTGGGCCCCAAGCCCAAATACGTACTTAGCGTCAGTTAAGCTTGGGCCCTCTAGAGTCCCTGGGCCACCCCGCAACGCAGGGGTTGTGGGGGTGTAACGTTACGCCACTGCCTCCATGTTCTTATTTCTTGGGGATTGTATAGTGCCATTTGCTTTGATTCTGAACACTTTTGCTTAACGTTACATTAGAAAAAAAGTCTCGATCTTAATTTTTATTCACTAGAGTATACGGCATTATTTTAAATCGTGATTTTTAGTTGTTTATTTGATATCTTTAGATTATATTTTTCTTGTAACGACTGTATTTATATCAGATACTGTTATCAATAAAATATGAATTTATTTTAGTTGAAGTTTTTTCAAGAAAATAGTTCTTGTAAACATTAATATAACTTTTTTCTCATTCGAATTTCATCTTTTATTATACATACGAATTAGTATTGTTGCCTACATCAGATCATACAGGGACTTGAGTCATTATTTATATATATTTGTTCGAATAAAAATATAGTTTTTTATTCAAATGTAGGGAAGTTATTATTCTCTCTTTCAAAATAAAGTTGGGATGCCCAACTTACTCCTATATTAGAAGTATCTCCACTGCTGGAAATGTACAGACGCATAAATGGACGTATTTTATCAAAATTAAATCGAACTTTGATTTTTTTATTTCTACAGTTTGACTTTTTATGACTACATATCATGTTAAAATGTATAAACATGTTTAATAAACCTGATCATTTATAGACATATATATTAGCTTTTAGAATTGTTTATTACAATAAGAAAATCTTTTATAATGATGTAAATGTTTCTTTTTTCGTAATAATTTATTAGTTAGCTGGTATCCCATGAATTGCCATTCTTGAAGAAAAACTTAATGTATCATAATTTACGTCCTAAATCCGAAAAAAAGTATAATTTATTGTGTTATACCAGTGATCCCCAAATTTTTTTATTGCCGCAGGCTGATCAACGTTTGATAATTTTAACTCGGCTTGCTGAGGGGGAGGGGACATTGATTGCATATATTTTAGATTGTTTTGATTTAATTATTTATTTGTATGTAAATATGCCTTTGGAATAAAATGCAGTTACAACAAAAACAAATGTAAAGTGATCTAACATGGAGTATAAAGTGTTTTCCATGGAAAGTCACACAAACCCGAGAGAAGTACACCACAATAAATAAAATAGAATTAAATTTAATGTTGCTTTGGCTGCCCGGCAACATTTGATCCACGCAATGGAACCACTCCACGACCTAGGGGTTAGAGACCATTTTGTTATACGAACAAGATAATATTAAAACTCCAATAAGAAAGAAGATAGATTTACTTGCGATGTTTCAGATTTTTATTACACATATAAATTTATATGAGGCAGGAATTATTATACTAATAAAAATTACTTGTATATTTGCTTCAAAACCAGATCAAATACTAATAGTTATCAATAGTAAGTCATATAGACTAGTAATAAAATTTTAAAAAAAAACTGGCAAACCGAACTACCTTTAAAGGAGAAAAAGGAAATGGAAACACTCTTTTCGTAGGAGTACGTAAAATGATAATCTTGAAATTGCTTGACAAAATGAATTGTCAATATATTCCCAGAAGTGCCTAATCCGGAAGCTGTAGAGCTAGATGAACGAGAAAAGTTATACGGACATCGATAAACTTTTAAAAGAATAGTAATAAAACATTTAAGAATTCAATAATAAAGAAGAGTAATCAGAGACTTCTTTTTATTCAATTAATAACTGCTCTAATTTGCAACGAAAAATTAAGTCGTCAGCATAAAAAAAGTATCAAAAACAATATCAATATTGTAACATGAAATCTTTTCAAAAAGCAACAGGAAAACAATATGATTTATTTATAAACTTTAGTCAAATCTTATCGTTTTTTAAGAATACATCTGGTGATCAGAAAATCCTTTAATGCGAACATTTCAATTCTTTATTGTCTTTCGATTCCACAAGGCGTAAAATTTCTAAGGCAGTTGGAGACTTTCGGTACAATAATCAAGTCAATCAAGGTTTATTTTCTTCCGAATTCATTTTACAATTCACTGAGAATTCTAAGCCTTGTACATCTTAACAAAACGAAAGAGAATAGGAAGGGAAAAAAATTCCCTGCAGTTAAAAGTCTCTTAAGAAAAGTAAAGAAAAATATCAAGTTTCGAGCGTTTTAGGGGGAAAAAAGTTTCCTTTTCCTCTTCTCCTTCGAACCAGAAGTTTATTTGCGGGTCCTATCAGTTAACGCCTCAAATGCCACAACTTCGATTTTCAAGATCGATAGATAGATCAAGACTGTCTATTCACTCTCTTAAACATTTAACTTCTACCATGCAGCTAATATTAAGAAACAGGGTTAAGTCGAAGCTTTTGGGTCTTAATTCTACATTTTTTATGTATTTAATCCATAATTTTTTTTTAAAATTCGTTTTCATTGATTAAAAAAAAAGTAGAAATGGACATAAAGGGAATTTTTTTTAATTTCAATTTTTTATTCAACAAAAGTAGAAATATATTCCCTTTTATTCTAGTGATTCTATTTTTCGAGGCATTATTTTTAATTAAAAAGCAATATGTGCAATCTATACAAACATGATTTTAATTAACAATTTAAAACAAGCTGACTTTTCTTAAATATTGATTAATTAAGCAGTTTTTGCATTAAAAATTTTAATCATGTTATTTGACTATTATACATGCATTTGAATATAAGAACTAATAAAAAGTAATGGAAGGTTTAGTGTTCAAACTGAAATTTAATTATGTATAAATTTGTTAACATTAAGAAAGAATACGAATTGATATAGGCATGTTCCGGAACGACTCCCATTTAATTGGATTTTTTGAAATCAATTTAGTTTACATTTGTTTAGTACCACTTCTTATTATACCATTATTCAATAAAAAAAATAAATAAAAAATAAAAAAAAAAAACGTTTTCCCTCTCTTTATCCCTATAAGACCCAGCCTGCACTTTAGTGCTGGAATACTCCACGTTCCGGGGGAGGGGGGAAGGTAAAATTCTTTTATTATTTTTTCCAGTGTCATTGGGGTCCGTATAAGGTTAATAATAATCAGAAGAATGTAAAAAATATATTTTGGGTCTTAAGGTATCCGACTAAGTTCGGGGAACTGTGATTTTAAAAAGCGCATAAATGGATAATTTTCATGATATTTAGTGTCACTTAGATAAAAAATACATGTATAAAATAGTTTTAAGGACACTTTGACAAAAAAAAAATTATTTAAATACAATATTTTGGCAAAAAACTAACTTAGAATAATCTTTTTTCAAAATGTTCTCCTTTTGTGAAAAATGCATCTATTATAATAATATTTTGCCTGCATATAACTCAGACCTCTTTACAGAGGCTCAACTAGAATTTTTGAAACATTCACATTATTTTCAGAGTTACCACCAATTGAAATAATTAGCGGCGTTTTTTTCTAAAAATTGCTCCCCTCTGTTGTCGTAAAATATGAATAAACCCACTTCTAAGTTATGTATTTCAAAAATTCTAGTTGAGGCTCTGTACAGAGGTCTGAGCTATATATAGGCAAAATATTATTATAATAGAATTATTTTTCACAAAAGGAGAACATTTTGAAAAAAGATTATTCCAAGTTAATTTTTTGACAAAATATTGTATTTAAATAATTTTTTTTGTCAAAATGTCCTTAAAACAATTTTATGCTTGTATTCTAATCTGAGTGACACTAAATATCATGAAAATTATCCATTTACGCGCTTTTTTAAAATCACGGTTCCGAACGTAATCGGATACCTTAAAGGGATAAGAATATTTAGCCTGCACAATCACACGCAACGTTTTCAAGGGTTTTAGAAATCATAATTAAAACAGATAAGAAAGCATGAGAGAAATTATAAAAAATGCAATAGAAATAGAAACAATACATGAAGATGTAATACAATTTTTGCCTATTTCTGAAGTAATGAATTTCATCAAAAAGATGTAGCTAAATTAATTAAATCCTGTTCATACATAGCTGATTATAAAGTATTGATAATTTAATCTCAGATTTACTTAATAACCCTAAATAAAAAAAATTCTTTAAGTATTAAACTGGCTAAATAAATATTTATTAGTGTATATATATATATGCATGATAAAAACAAAAATCATAAACACAATATTAACTGATTTTAAATATATTTTGATTAAAAATGTTTCATATTGTTAATAGGACAAATTCAATCATGTATAAATTTGTATGGATTTACAGTGCTTCTTATCAAATATAGCATACGAAATTATTAATTCATAAACTGTCATTTATGTGTATTTAAATATTATTAATTACAATTATTGTATTTTTATTTACTTGTAATATATTTATTTTAATATTCTGATTTAAAAAAAAACTTAACAATCGATCGATCTTCGCGCGAATAATGAAAATCCGAATTTCACTTGTTTAAAGTTTGAAATTCGTAGGTTTGATTTTTTCATTGAATTAATGCGCTCTAGAGTTCCACAATGGATTACTGGCGAAGTCCTGGCATCAATTTCAAGAAAAAGAATAAAGGCAGGATACACACTCCGGAGGATATTTTTGGCCCTCATCCATTGAGACTAATGAGTAGAGTAAAAAAGACTAGAGGCCATGACGAGTTTTAATTGTTTCATGACAGTCAGGTGCTACAATACAAACACTCGTAGAAAATTTTGAACCCTGCTTGTGAGGAAGGTACCTTTACTATCTGTCTTTACTGTGAAGGCACCTGCATGTAGGAAGAATGGTAATTTTGAAATATGCCCCATATATACCGGGTGTCTATAATTAAACTTGAAATTTTCTAGCAGTCTGTAGCAAAATCTATGCAGTAGATTTGCATGAAAATTGGGTAATGGCAGAATGAAATGATGTGAATTTCATCGAGGAAAGAAAAACGTGTTTAAAAATCACCACTAGATGGCGTTATGCTATGCTTTTGTTGCGTTGCGCTATTGCCATATGCAAATGTCGTAACTATAATAATTCTGTGCGTGCGGTAACCTGGGCCCCCCTACATGAATATTTGCCACTTCTGGCTGTGGGTATACCCATCTCTGTCCGACCTTAAAAAAAGCACAGAACTCCTTGTGTGTAACATTCCTCAGTTCATGCTGTTTTCAACAGTCGAGCATGCAATGTTAAGCTTCCAGATGGTAGTAGACCATGGTGGATAGCATATCGAGCATGCAGATTATTATATGTTCTTAATAAAGCTATGATACGCCACTTAGGGGTGATTTTTGAAACTCATTGCTTTGTTTTCCCTCACAATAAAATTCCCATCATTTCATTCTGCAATTACCCAATTTTCATGTAATTCCGCTGTATAGTTTTTGCTACAGACTGCTCGCAAATTTCAAGTTTAATTATGGAAATCCGGTATATATCTATATATATGTAGTGTTTTTCACAGGAATCAAAGTATTGGGATATCCTTATTTAATTGCAGTCGACGAAATGAGGAAACATTTTTTTTTATTTTGGTTCCACATTTTACTGGCTAAAGCAAAGCAACAGAGTGAAAGGCTGAAACACAAACACATACTGAGTTAAGACAAGGGACAAAAACTTTCCTCCTTCCAACTTCCAGCTCTCTCTCTCTCTCTCTCCCTCTCCCATTTGCATACTATTCTGTAGATTTCACATTTGCATACTATTCTGTAGATTTCCCATTTGCATACTATTCTGTAGATTTCCCATTTACATACTATTCTGTAGATTTACCATTTACGTACGTTATTACTAATTTACCATATGTCTTTATTTTATTTTGATTTGTTTCTTACTTTTAATATGCGGTGTGCTAATAAAAAGAAGATAAACATTTATTGTTTGAATGTAATTAATCATTATTTATGAAAAATGAGGTCGAATTATTAATTCCTGTGTAATAGGATCCTAAATTTTTTTTTGCTGAAAAAAAAACTAGTGCCAAAATAAAGAGCTACTTAAGTATCGAATTATTTTAGAACAAAGATTTTTTAGAAATCCCTATAATTTAGAATATACTCTTAACACGTTTTTAAAGAAATTTATATGTAAGTAAAGAATAAAATAATAATGTATTACTCTTTACTTAAATACCATATACAATAATTCAAATATTATTAACATAAAATTAATAGTTGTATACATTTTCACAAAAGTGTGGTTTATTCCCAATCTTTCGAAACATATAGTTTATTCTTTACATTCTTATAATTTGTAGAAAATAACGAAATTTTTGTAAAATATTGAATTTTGAAACAAAGCATTTTTTAAAGAATTACAATAGCGATAATTCAGATAAACAGAAAACTCATGAGTTATACACAAATGGTTTCTCCCTTTTTAGATTTATGAAAAACCATTTTTATTTACATTACAGATATATTAAAATTTCATTTGAGTAGTTTGATATTAAAAGACAAGCGCTATTCATAAGCTGGATTTAAAAGCCATGAAATAGCTAGCTGTGGAAGCTGTCAAAACGATCTAATTTTTTTTTCTAGCGTAGTTGGTATTCTGCTTATAGATTGAAATCCTTCTTTTTTTTACTTTACTTATCCAGTGTCAACTGGAAATCAGCGAAATGAATTTTATGATTCAAAAGACCTTTGTCAAAATATAAGAATCTCATGAATAATGCATAATTTCACGTTTTGAAATAATTTTTATTCGAGATAGAATGAAATGACGAGTGGCTAGTTTTTTTATTTGTTGTATAAATTTCAGAATTTGGTACTGTTACGAATTTGAATTTATTCAAAAGGACTTGATAAGTTTCGACACTCTGTGAGAAGATTGAATCAGAACTGATGATAAAAATTACTTTTAGAATTCACATTATTAAGATGCTTTATGCTGTGCGAATGATGAACATTTTCTGAACTTTACTCGATGCATCAAATGATGTACGATGATGATGTACGGTGACTTAATGTTTTTTCTCTTCGTAAAATTTTACGTCAAGTGAGGAAGTGGATTAGCAATTTTAACTTTAAAGCATAATTCATTCGTTATTTTTTCTTTTTCTTTTCTTTTTTGGCACAAAATCATGAACCATAACATTATGTAAGGATACAATAGTTTAAAATACCATGCTAAATTTTTACAAGTAATATGAAGACTAAAAAAAAGTCAGTTCCTAATTCGCTAGAAAAACGTACTGTCTCCATTTGTTGCAGCCAGTTGTAACTTCGACAGAAATAAAGCAGAATAAAACTCAATTTTAAAAAGTAAAATTTATATATATATAATTAATGAATCAGTATTTAAAAAAACTTTATTAACATCAAGTGTCATCCACTATAAGTTTAAAAAATGTATTTGAACTTGAATGAAGGAATAAAAAGTATTTTATTAACAATAGAAAATTTGAACAAGATATGTATATAAATAAATGTAAAAAAATGTGCATATATATATATATATTGAGAGTGAGTGAACTAATAGTAGGAATTTAAAAAAAAGAATGAATAGATGATCTAAATGAAATTTATAAAAATAATCACACATTTGAAGTTAGTAAATTTTTATTTTTAAGGAAAGCGTAAGTGCTTGGAAATATACTTGTTTTCTACATATGCTAATTACTGCCGACTATTAATTAGAATATTTAAATTAAATTGTTAACGTATCTTCAAGACAGATTTTCATGATTAATAATATTTATTCCTACAAACAGTTTTAATATATTAAAAATTCATTACAATTGTGAATAATAAAATCAAATCTTCCAAAATTATTCTATTAATTAACCTAATTGAAAATCTGCTTAGAATCATATTTCCGCTAAATGTAGGTATTCTAGTTTTACCAAAAATGCAATGTTTTTCTTTTTAAAAAAATTGTTTAAATATTTTTTAAAACCCTTTTCATCCTTTCTAAAGTCAAATATTTTTAAGTACAAGGTTAAGAAGTACTTGAAAACCTAATTTACCTTTCTAATTTTCAAATGAAATTAAAAGCAAGAAATGTAAATAACATTTTAAGTAATTAGTTTTTAAATGATACGGGAAACTAATTAATTTAATTTACTCATTCCTATACTCATTTTTGAATTAGTATATGATTGCTTTTATTATGTTAAATTGATTCTGAGAATTTTCTTTTGAAATTACATTGAAGAATCCTGTTCTTAGTTATCATGTGAATTTTCTTAATTTTCATTCCAGGAAAAGGCAGCAACAAATAATTCCTGTTAAAGATTTTATTTTCGTAAATTTTTCATTATGAACAATATTTAATCTCATTCTAAGAATCGCCATCTTGCGATGTCTCAATTTTAAAATGTATGAGTTTGGTTTCATGTAAACGTGGGATGAAATTGATGGAAATTCTATCCTCACAAATTACTTTTACATATTTCAATTACTTTTGAATTAATGCATAATGAAAATTACTTTCGAAATAAATTAAAGATTTCTTTATTTACTCTTTGCGATTGCACTAAAAATATCTGCCGCAAAAGTCCATATATAATGAGTTTTCTAATTTAGATAATGCTTACTCAAAGAGATGTTTTTAGCTGCAACGGTATATGTCGTAGCAATCCGCTGGATTATTATTACAACTGAGAAACGGAAGAGCTGAAATTATTACCAAACTATTAAAAAGATAATTTACAAGTACGGTGATGTTAATTAAGGTAAAAGCTTTGCTTAAAATCCACGCAGCTTGATTTTTTAAAAATAGTTTTGCTCAAAACTGTTTTTTTTATTGTTGTTAATACTCTCCCAATGCCTCTGGAGAGAAAAATTTATTTTTTTTTCTATTTAAACTATTTTGAAATGTTTCGTCAATTATTTTTTCATTGAATATATTTTTTATGATCATTTTGATAACAAAACGTTTCTAAGTCTCTTCACTATAGCATATTAAGAAATTGAAAATGTAGTGTTTTTAAAAAAAGATAGCTTTTATAGTGTACTTTTTACTTATCAAATTTTGTGATCTTCCTGTATATTATTTTCGATTGAAGGGATTAATATTATATAGAAGTTTATTGATTCAATTTACTAATCTGACGGTTAAATTGGTTATATATTTTAAATATTTTACATGAAAAGTTGAATTAGTATAAAATTTTAGTTAAGTTGAAAAGGATAGAAGTAGTAGAGATAGGAAAATTTCATTTCTGGCAAAATATTTTTTTAAGAAGTAATGTACTAATTGTTTATTTAGTAAATATATTCCTTAACGTATTCCTTTTTATCCTTTTTCACTCAACCTATCTCAAGTTAATGAAATACAAATGTTAAAACGTCTTTTTCAAAGAATTAAGAAGCAATTAATAACCACAAATTATAAGTCGTATCGATTCTACAACTTTTGCATTCGATTTAAAATATCTCAAGGAAGTTAAGATAATATTTTTAAAATTTAGTTCTTACTGAACACAGTTCATTTAAAGAACTTTAAAACTTGAAAAAATCTTTCAATACGAATGACATGAACTTTTTCCTGCTGTAATTAAATTTTTCACTTTTAATATATTTCAGTTGAAACTATTGTTCTTGCATATAAGTAAATGCTGAAATACACACGATTTTGAAATAATACGGTTAACCAATATATTTTTTTTACACGAATTTTTTGTTCTAGCACGAATGAAAGCATTTTTGATCCAGTTCGTAACAAACGCCACGCTTGCTATCAAGTAGCGATGAATAGTTGTTTTTGTTAATAGTTTTTTCCTAATTTCACAATTTGAATGTGTTGTATGTTGTAGATACTTATATAGAATAAATTTTTATGGTACACTGAGAGATTTTAATTTTTTTTGTAATAAAAATGAGTTGTTTTGGTTTTATAAATTTCGCATTTCATTATTAATTTTTTCTACGGTTTTTTGGGAAAAATATTTAAAGTTTTTTCATTTGACACAATTTCTTAAAGTTGTGGAACATATCTCCAAATTTACTATGTCGCGCGTATTTTTTTTTTACAAGAATTTTTTTTGCACGGTTTGCTAAGGAACATTTCTACCGTGTAAAAAATTGTTAGGTGCATGTTTGTATAAAAAAAAATCATTACCTGTCTTCTCTTTTCACAATTTAGAAAACTTATTAATATATATTTTGAAGATTCCTCATGTTGAAAGCATGCAGTTCCCATAATCGAAATTTTTACGGGAAAAAGTTAAGAAGCGACAACAGCATAGTTGAAAAATTACGAGAAGATCATGAGTTAAAGTATATTTGGATGTATTATAACGCAATACACAAGTAGAGATTAATTTTGTCATAATTATGCTTTTCTAAGAACAATGTTTTTAAAGCTATCTGTAACTTCCAGAAATATCCTGATCAATCCGAAAAAAAACTATTAATGCTAAAAATCTTTAGCCCGAGTTTAGCCTGGCTCTTTTTAGAAATCTAAGCACTCTTAGAAATGAGATTCGTTCTTGTGTTAAATTTAAAATGTTGTTGTTGCTAATGCCACCTGATCAAACGATGTCAAATTAAGGCACACGAAATTCATCGTGACAAAAGGCTAGCTTGTACGCCTGTCATTAGCCGAAGCTTTAAATACCATACATGTGACTGGGATCCTCTTCCAATTTCGAGGGAGAACACCCTGTGGATTGGTCAGGGACCTCCCACCTCTCCTCCTTTCACCAACCTCCCGAAAAGACTTGCGGCTCGAGGTATATTTAAAATGTCTTCATGCCACACAGAGGAGCCGAGGTAGCCTAGTGGTCAAGGTAACGGAGTCGTGGCTGGCGTGTGATGAGTTTGAACCTAGTACCGCTGAAGACCCGCCTTGTAGGGGGGCGATGCACGTTAAATATGTCGAGGTTTAAACGTCCACCCACTGGTGTGGTGTGGAAGTTAGGAGAGGGGGTGCCAGCTCAGGTGTCGAACTCGTCACTTGATGATGGTTCAAAAGTACGAGGTTCGTCGCCAGAAGCCCTCGAGCAGCTGAATAGAGCGACGTTAATATTCATTCACTCCTCACTCATGCCTCACAGGCACAATACATTTATACGGATCTCGAACCCAGGCCCTACGGCACAGTAGTCAGCGTCACTAACCACTATACCGGATGGGTGGTAAATTGGTATGTGCTATGTACGAAGACTTTTATTATTTCTTCCTTATAAATTATAGTTATTTAAAGAATTTACTTATTTCAATACTCTTAAACATAAAATTAGCCGTGAATATATTTACATTATAAATATCAAATATATTAGAAATATTTCAAGTGATTTTCAGCCATAATTTAAAAAATATTATTTTCTTTATTTTTATCACCGCGCGCGCTTTAAATGAAAAAAATATTAAAATGCATTTTTCTTCGAAACTCTTTAAACATTTAAAGGTATATCTTACTTTATCCATAAATCCTTTTTCACTTTAACACTTTCATTTCCTAACTTCTTTTATTTATTTTATTTTATTTGTAACACCTTGCGCCCCCGAATAAAGAATTTTGTAAGAGAAATATTCGGACAAATTTTATGTCTTTTCAAAGGCTTATAGCATCTCCGGAGTGTGTCATGACTCGGGACAAAAAAAGCAAGACAACCTTTCTTTCTCAACCCTTTTCTACCACTAGAAGGAACTTAATGCCCAATTCGAGTTCCATCAAGATCACATTCTGCTTTCTTGATAGAATTTCGTTTCAGAGGAGAAGACAGCGTCAAAACATAGAATGTTCTACAGATACGAAGTTTAAAAAGCCATTTTCGTAAAATATGTGAGTTCTTTATTTTCCATTTGCGCTGTTCGGGGTTCTGAATTTAGGCTTAATGGACTGTAATCTTTATTTATGCATACCGTGAAAAGAACGGAGAAAGTTTTCGAGGTATAATTTTCTCTTTTAGTACTTTATTAGATGCAAAGTCTTGCAGCGAAAAGGATTTTCTTTAACCCAACCATTTCAAAACCAGTTAATTTGTTCCGAAATTTCAAGAAAAGTATCAAATACGTCTATCGAGTTAGCACTCTTGGAAGTTCGTATTCATCAAATCTTAGAATATTAAAACAAACGACCCGTTTTACAGTCACTTTGCTTGCTTGTTAAATGTGCGAGAAAAAAGGATTTAAAATAAATTTACAATTGAGTTTTGTTATATGTTTGTATAAGACTCAAGTCATATGAGAAAAAAACGTATAGCCAAACCAAATATTTTTAGAAGTATCAGAGAAAATGTAGATATATAGAATAAAAATTTTAGAAATATAGAATAATTTACGATTTCATGTGCCGCCCATCCGGTATAGTGGTTACTGATGCTAACTGCTATACTGTTGGGTCTGGGTTCGAATCCCAGAGAAGGCATAATGTATAGCGCCTAGGCATAATGTAATGTTTGTAAATGTATAGCGCCTTCATAGCTTGGGGCCACTCTAAATATTCGTCGAGTCACAAGTTTTTCGTGAGCTTGGCGGGAGGTCCCTATCTACCCCTCAGGGTGTTCTCCATCAAAATTGGGGTAGAACCGAGCCAAATCGTACAGTCACCTGTATGGTGCTCAAAGTTACGGCTAACGACAAGCGTACAACTAGCCCCTTGCTACGAGGAATTTCGTGGACCTTGATCAGATGTTTCTCAATCAGGTGGCATAAGTAACAAAAACACGATTTCATATGTTGTTATATTGACTTATTTTTTCATACTTTCGCACTCACATTCACAAACCATTGAGTTAATTGTGGGAAAAAGGTCAAAGTAACGTGAGTGTTTCATTAACGTCACACTATAAAGCACATATAGCGTCACACTATTGACGACACAACTCGTAATTTTAAATTTCGGTCAAGTCACGAGGACGACACCCAAATTGGTACCCCCTCCTTAAACTACCGCACAAACTGGAGGATATTGAGCCTCGATAGATTTAACGTGCAGCAGCCTCCTCTACACGGAGGGTCTTCAGTGGCCCCAGGACTCGAATCCATGACATTTCGGCCACGAGTTCATGACCATAACCCCTAGGTTACCAAGGCCACGGTTTCTAATTAGGAAAATTAAGCAATATTTGGAAAATTCTTATTAATACGTAAAATTATCAGAGACATATATTTCAAATCGTTATACAGTAAAAGTAGGAACAAAAAAGGAATTAAATTACAGAAGTAAAATTCTTGTAGGCAATAAACTTTGATCTTTCAAAGCAAAAGCTGACAACCCGTGGTTTCGTAAAAAAAATTACATTTTACATTAATAAGGTATAGACGATGCAAATCACATCATAAATAATCTGCTGAGTGGATTGTTATTATGACACATGCCATTTTATGGACTTTTTCCTTCAGTGAGATAAAAATTTGATGTTTTCTTGACAAACATGGGAACATTTTGCAAGTCAAAAATATTTGTTCTAAAAGTGATAAAAAACAATATCGATAATTATGACAAATATAAAATACATCTAAAAACGTGAAGGAATAAATAATAAATACAAAATACAGAAATCATAAAACAGCATAAAAAATAGAAAAGGAAGAAAAGCAATATGATTACACAAAAATTGATAAAGTACAGCGAGTCAAAAAGCAATTTCGGGCTTAGGATCGAATAAGTGGGATTAATTTAGCCTTTCCCCTTTGCGACACGGTAGGTCAAAAAATCTAAGCAGAATATAGATTTTTTTTTTTATATAACATGATCATACAACAGTTATTACAGTGGTAATGAATGCGAATTTCTGTAGTTTGAAATAATATATCAGCCTCATACCAGTCAAGACTACATTGATCAGTTTTCAGTTAATTTGTTATAGGGAGCTGCGTACTTATATTACAATATGTCACTTTAGTTGAGTTAATATGTTTGAAGAATCTGATTCAAAGCTCTCTTGATTAATAATTTGATTTAATAGTTAGAATTTGTGCGAAGCTAGTATTCTCCCTTTATTTGTTTCTCTCGGCAATATATATATATATATATATATATATATATATATATATATATTTGTTAGGCATATATATATATAGTATGTCTTATCGCTTCTTACAGTGATTTATCACGGCTTCCTCAATTTATTTGTTTTAGTATTGCTTTATAGTGAAGCACATATATTGTCTTATTTCTTACAGATTCTTATCACACTAAAAGTTTAATATAAACAACAGAAAACAGACATCTAAAGCTTAATGAGTTTCAACAGCTGGCAGACTCTTTTGATTTAATCTCTTGGAACGTAGATATTTTGCTTTGTTTTGTACTTTTAGTCTTGAAAACATAAACTTCGTTGGTTCTTTTCTTAGAAACATATTTATCCTTCATATAAATATCAAATAATATAAATCAAATAAAAATAAAAACTAAATATAAAAGATTAATATATTAATAGAACTGCTCTTTCGTAATAAAAACGCTTTTAAGCAGTCTTATGCAAAAGATATGTATATAGAAATTTACATATATTTACTATCTTGAATAAAAAAACTACGCAAGTTTGTATTCAAATTCTCAAGAAAGATTGAAGGGACATTTATATATATATATATATATATATATATATATATTATTTAGTTACTGTTTTAGAATGTTCAACAAAATGATAAAAATAACATAAAGAAATAAAAAAACTCGTATCCAGTACGAAACACTATCACGAAATGAAGCTTTACGTTAAGAGAGAGAGGTATCTATAAATAAAAGGAAACTTAAATAAATTTTATATTAGCATAATTAAGAACGAATGAATGATAAAGGGGAAATAGTTAAGCAGTAAAATTTTAGTTTAAAAAAGGTAAACTTGCAAAGCTGAATCACAAAATTAATTACATCCAGCTACAATCTCAAGCGATAATATTTCAACTTTCTAAAAGTGTTACTTTTATCTTCGGTGAAGTGCAAAATGTAGTTAAACGCACAGAGCATTTTTAATATTATTAATATTACTCTGAAAGAATAACCTTAGCCAAGGGCTCTTTAATTATTTTATTACAGAAATATGAATTTTGGGGGAAGATAATGCAAGCATCGATGCATACATACTAAAATTTGCAAAAATGATTATAGTACAATAACTTATTAAATAAAGTTTGATTTCGCGAAATTAGGTTGCTTTTAATGTTCCAAAGATAATTTGCTTATTACTTTTATCCTTTAATGAATTATAAACTGCATTTAATTATTTTCTTATGAAAATAGAATTACGATTAATTATTTGTTATGAAAATTTTAAAGAGTTTTTTAACGAACCAGATTAGAATTTGTATAAATTGAATAATAAAAGCAAGAATGAATATGATAAAAATAATAAAAACTCTTACTTTGATATAAGTTTGGGCTTATAAAACCTGCTTTATCTATACTTTTTAACCATTACAACAAGATAAATTAATAACATGAGAAATGTTTAATGTAGGAATACATTTTATAGTTTTCTTATTTCAATTATAAGTATGCTTTTTAAACAGCTTAAGCTATGTACACTTATTTATAAAGTCTATTTGAAATTAGAATTGTACACAATATATAAAATATGTTCCAATAAGATATTGTTATTAATTTTGTGTAAATAGTGTAAACAATTTGTATTTGGATGTTTAATGATTTTATATTACTCTATGTGTTTTATTTACTTTGTGTTAAAATTGCACTATTCACAAGCAATGCCGCCCCTTTCGTTATAATGGCGATTCAATGAGAACTTGGCGAAATCTTGGCGGTAGAGCCAAGTTGGCATCATTTTTGGCGACCAAGTTTGCGACCATTTTGGTGTCATTGGTGACCATGTTGGCGATTTCGGAACCCTCTGGATTCTTCTAGAAATTTGTGGAGAGGTCCCCTAACGTCACGCTCTATGACACGAACGGTTATATTTCTGGAAGTTTCTGCCGCGCCTATAAATAGAGATGCTTTCCGGAACGAGGGTGAGTCTGATTTAAATCAGCGATTATTGAGCATTGTTTTGATTAGCTCGGCTGTGCTTGTGAATAATCTTTTACATATGTGTATTTTTAAACACTGATAACTGTGTGTTTGATTGCTGTTGAAGGTGTGAAGACCTTCGGATATTTACTCTGTGAATATTGCTGTGGAATATTGTATTTGAAGAATTGGATTTCCGATAATAAATTATCTCTCTTGAATTACTTTTTTTCTTCTTTGAAACTGACTTGCATAAAATCCTCGAACCCGGATCAACGTAACAATATTGTTATTGCAGTTCTTATTAATATAAGGATATATAAATAAAAGAAAAAATCCCCAGAAAATTCTTAATTATAAGATATTAAATTAATGTATGTGACACAATAAACAATTCTCTAATAATATGACGATGACAGTTATCAAGATATTAATAGACAAAAAACTTCAGACTCAAGTAATGATTTTAGAGAAAATTAGTTATAGGAAGAAGCTTTGGAAGATTTCACGTAGAAGATTATATGCCATAATAAAGAATGTATCTAAAATTTTTATGTATGTAACTAGAAAATACCTCATTAAATGATTACATATTATAAATTATTGGGATAGGTAAAATATATATATTTTTTTCATTAAGAGAAAGTTTTCCAGAACAAGATTTATTAATTGAAATATAAATTAAAAAATTAAAAGAAAGTATCTATTTCTAACATACAAAATTAAGTTTTATCTTTAAAATTCATGATTTATAAGAAATGATATACATTACAAAGTAATAGTTATCTTTCTAATAAAAAGAATTACTTATGATAGTTCTCATTCACAGTGAGCAAATATAAGTAACAAATTTATACCACTAGATTGAAGTTTTAATCTTCGTGTACTCAATGTGCCCTAACACAAATTAATTACAATAATCAGTAATTTTTAAACTGCGTGTCTTTCAGGTTTTTATTTTAGAGCAATATTATCATAGGGTGTTTACTGATTGCGATCTCAGATTTAAACACATGTAAATTTATTTTATTAACATAATTTACATATTGTTATTTCTATTCAAATAGTTTTATAAAATGGTAATATATATATATATATGATTGGAATAATCAGATACTAAATTTTGAGTAAATAGCTTACACACATTCGAGTTTTATTTATAATTAAGGCTATTTTTCAAGAAGAGGAAATACTTAATATTCATCGATTCAACTGTTGTTGCATTGATTTTCAATGTATTTTAATATCCATTTGCATTCCATTATGAAAATATTTACATGGTAATCTGATGTAAAGTGGAAATTCATTTCTTGAAATGAAATTTAGACTGAACAAAACAAAATGCTTATCTCAGGTCCAGACGTTTATTTTTAAGCATGTCTGGATTTCATCACATACTTTTAAAAAAGTCCGGATGAAAATGGATAACGGTGAAAGCAATAAATAAAATTTTATTTTTTTCAGTATCTCTTTTATTTTATTATATACTTAAAATATGTTTTGATTGATAAACACAAAGTAGATTATTCTTGGTACGTAAATTCTGCAGATTTTCTAAAATATTTTGTTGACTAAAATGATATGGAATGCAAATTTAAGAGATTCTTTGCATTGCGAAATTCGAATATCGAATATGAGCAACCTTTTCCTATTTCTGAAGTAGGATATGATGAACTCAATAAATATATATATAAAGACAGATAGATATTTCTATTTCTACTTTTTTTCTGATTCAAAATTCCGTATTTCGTATCTCAGAAATGTTGTTAGGATACATCAGGCGTGAATTTTACGAATTATTTTCAAATACGTATAAAGTACCAAAATGTACCGATTTTATCCAGATATCTCAATCTTTCAAATAAATTCAGATAGGATGTTATATTTACAAAATTGATGCTTAACTTCTGGTCTCTTAAGACCTTTTGTATACATATTATAGCATTAAGAAACCAGATAATAAAAGAAAAATAAAATCTTTATAAAAATTTTTGAGTTTTGAGAAACTGATTTAAAATTACTCTATACAATTCTATAAGTACACAAAATAAGCTGTTCTAAAGTACTCAGTGACTGCAGTTGGATAATGAATTCATACTTTTTTTTTAAGGAATATTTCGTAATTCCTAAAAGTATCTGTACTATTTCATAGTAAATATACACTGCTGGCCACACAAAATGCAACACCAAGAAAGACCAGAAATATCACAGCGAAGTTAATTGGGTAGGTAACATGTTTTTTGCAAAAAGATGAAATGATTAAATTTATAGACTTCTGTGAAGTGTGGTTCCTGCCAGAATCAGTAGCCAGAGTAGCCACCATTGTTCGAGATCACCGCTGCCACACGCCTCGGCATAGAATCAAAGAGGCTTTGGATGTATCCTTGGGGGTACAGCAGTCCATTAAGCTTCCACATATTGCCAAAGTTGATTTGGTGTATCCCATGCCAGTCGTTGTGCTAGCATGGGCCAGGCATTTTCGATTGGTGATAAATCAGAAGAACAAGCAGGTGATGGAAGCAGTTCAATCTGATGGGTAAAGAAGAACTCTTGAACATTGCGTGCTACGTGTGGTTGTGCATTATTCTGTTGGAATATGGCTGACGGCAAGCGCTGAATGTATGGGAGGACCACGGGCTCAAACACCTCAGAGATGTAGCGCTGGCTGTTCAGTGTACCAGTAATGCGTACTAAAGGGGTGTGTCAGTGAAATCCAATACCACCCCAAACCCTGATACCGGGTGTTAGACCAGTGTGGTGATGCATAACGCAGCAGTTCAGCAGCCTCTCAGCACGGTGTCTCCAAACTCGAATCCGACCATCGTGAGGTTGCAGGCTGAAGCGGGATTCGTCAGTAAACACAATATCGTTCTATTACGTTGTCCAAGTCCACCGTTCATCGCACTATTGGGGGTGCAAACGCCTGTGGTTTCTAGTAAAAGGTAAACAAAGCAATGGATGCCTTTCGGACATCCCACTGTGCTGCAAATGACGTCGAATGGTACGAGCGGACACCGAATGATGCTTTACAGATTGAATCTGTTGTGCTATGTTTCGTGACGTGTCTGCGCGATGCATCACTGCCATGCACACAATCCGCCTGTCATGACGGGCAGTGGTGCAACGAGGTGGGTGCGATCCACCTCGTCGGTCAATCGTTTCTTCCTGCATCTAACGTGGCAGATCCGCATTTCAGTTGCTTGATTTTGTCCAACACGTTGACCGATTTCTCTGAAGGATAATCCGCAATCCTTGTAGGCTAGAATTCTTCCTCGGTCGAATTCAGAAACTTGGTCAAAATACGTTCGATGTCTTCCAAGAGGCATAGGTAAACAGCTTACGCAAAAAAATGCCCGAAAAAACAATTGCTATACTTCAAATCGCAAATCTGTTCTCCCCTTATATAGCGCTTTCGGGTGGCGCTATGGTCTCCAGTGATGTGCCTCTGCGTTATAATGCTAAAGATTTGCATATTTCATCGCCATCAACGTATGATGTAAATTTCACATGGTTCGCATGCTTCCTTCAGGATGTTGCATTTTATGTGGCCAGCAGTGTATTTTGCGCATTGCTTCAATGATGATCGATTAAGTCGTATTAATTTGCAAAGAGAATAAATTGAAATTGAGCAAATCCACATTTAAAGCTTTATATGATATCATTTTTACAGTTAGTAATGTATAGTACATCAAATATTTTTTTAATATTAGTCCATAACTAATTTTCATATGAAAATTAGTTTAAAGATTTCTTTTCTTTTCTTTTTTTCATTGTAATTTTTTATTATACATTTTCATTAGTTATTGTTCATTCAGTTCATAAAATGAACATCGAATATAATGAATTTAGTGTCTGATTATGTATTGCATCAAATAGAAGCACTTAAACTATATATCATTAGTAATGGTCTTGTTTTAATTTTAAATTAAACAGATTTAATTTACCTAACTAAATTGATTTCATCTGCTTGAATCAAATTATGAAGATCAAAAATCAGATGAAAAGATTCTGGGGAAAAATACACGAACGAATTTCTGGGAATTTTTTGCCAAGAGCTTTCCCGTGTTTTAATCATTCAAGAGCAAAATGGAAAACTCCAACATAACAATCTAGATTTTAGAAAAATAAGTATAAAAACTCTGAAGATTTTTCATTTTAATTAGAACTAATCTGAACATATTGAAGAAATATAAATTAACTGGAATATCCTGTAGTACTTTAATCTTATTTTCTAGAATTTAGTAGAGCACAATTTGTTGAAACAAACCAAAAAGAAGTTCTTTCGAAAGAGAGAGCCATAAATACTACTGCAGGAAATATTACGTCCATTTTTTAAAATTTTTTTAATATGTTCTTTAGGGAATAAAGAAGACCTTAACGTATACACAGAAAAACGCAAATATAAAAATCTTCCTTATAACATGAACATTTCAATTTCCCTAACGAACTATCCTCAATAAATTACTTTCAGTTCATTTCACAGAAGAAATGAATGGAAGTTGAATTATGTTTCTTAACGTTTTTCTTAGAGATACTTCATAATGCTCTTTGGAAAAGCTACGAAACCAAAATAAAAGTTAATTATGTGCTTTAACGGAAATAAAATGCATCATATGTGCTCTTTTACATTTAAAAAAGAAGCAAAAGTCTTCATTGAAGGCTATTAACTCAACCTGAAAAGAATTACGATGGTAAACGGAAGTTTTGCAAGAAAAAGAAATATGATGGGATTTACAACTGAATGCATGAATGAAACCATTTTTTAGAAAAAGGTACGTATAATGCAAAGTTAATTTTTTTTTATAAAAAAATTGGAAAATAGGCTGTTGTCAAAAGTTAAAGGATGTATCCTCAACTTCTTTTTGTAAGGACAATGTGTGAGCTTCTAAACGTTAGATTGAAAATAAATCATACATCTTTTTTAACAGCTATTTTTCGATTAAAGAATAAATAAAAATGTTTAAGGGCGTGTGAAAAGTAATAAAGTATTGGGAGGATAACAGTACAAGAATGGTATATCCTGAGAAAAAGTGTGGTAAAGACGTCCATTGATTTCCTGTCAGTGTTGTTAAAAGGAAAGTTATCTCACAGGCCTCCATGCTCTGACATTTTTGTGAGCTTTTTGTCTGGATTTTCAAAAACTACGATTATAACTGGAGTGGAATTGACAACATTTTAGAGAGAACTTGATACTTCAATAACATATAATAATGAAACAAACTGAATAGCATAGGTTCCTTTTTTGTATTTTAAAATGTCTAACTGAAACTGGCATTTGTAAACTTAACAATGAGATAGTTCTGAAATTTTTTGAAAAAGGCTTATAGGGACCTGAAGATTAAAATCCTTTATATATTAATTTTTTTTTACCATTCTTTAGACATATTATGTATGAAAAATATTTGAACGCTTAAAGTTTTTAATTTTTTTTTTGGTTTAGAGAAGTAACAACAGAAAGAAAATTCGAATGCATGAACATTTTTCTTTTAACACTCGGGTAAAAAAATTCTTTTATTGCATTTTTATTAATATATACCGTCATTTAAAGTAGCTATGGGACACAGACGCATTCTTTCGTATTTTGCTGTATTTATAAATAAATGGGACAACATAGATATTAAAGAAACATGAAACTTCTTAAATTTTTCACAGTATAAGAGAGAGTTATCTGAGGCATGTTTCACAACAAGTATACAAAAATTTAGAGAATTTTTTTATAAGTCTCGGGCATTTGATTAAGGTAGATTATTTGCTTATGAGTTGTCTGCCTTATTTTTATAATCCAATTTTCTCCAGAATTGATAGTAGCATAATATAAAAAGTTGCTTACCATAGGAAAGAGTTTTTATCTAACAATTACTGTTAAATTGATGAAACGTGTTACAAAACTGTCACTGTATTTGGGGAATTATGCGGATTTTGATAGTTCATACATTATCAAAACACTTAGGATAAATGATACGAATAGACTTTCCACTTTATTCACACACACACACAAATGTCAGAATTTTTTTTATCTGAATTTATTTTGAATTCTAGAGCTTATAATGTAATTTTAATAGGACATAAAAGAAAAAGAAAATAATGAATGAAAATAACAGTATTGTGGGATTATATTTTCCAACTCTACAAACAGAATATTTTCTAAATAAAGTTTATAAGTTTCGTAGTTACATTTTAAATTGTAGAAAAATTATTCGCCATTAAGGAGCGAAAACCAATTTAATTCAGCTTTTTTATTTCATAATTTGTATTTATCAAAGTTTTAAAGCATTTAACCACATGTGACAGCAAACAATTTAGGTTGTAAGATTCAAATTGCACTTGTTGTTGTGACCTCTTGATCTGAATCTCAAATGATGACAGTGAAACAGAATGAATAAATTTATGATCTTTAGCTAAGCCAGGAAATAAAATCTAAAAAGTAAAAACGAAAAAAAAAATATTAACTGTTATTAAAGGGAATCCTTCGTGGAAAGTAAGTTATGTAATTAGCAAAAAAAAGTATCTTGCTAAGTTAGAAAGAATAAGAACCTCTTTTGATCTTCATATTATATATATAGTGTGGTGTTAACGTCCAATATAGAAACTAACTCTAAAGAAGATGTGACGTCAAAGGAATTAGAAATATTTTCATCCATTGTTCACCCCATCTCGCTTACAATTTGATTTATTAAACACTAGAAAGAGTGAAACTTAGTATATACCTACATTGCCCCAAAACAGTCAAAATGACTGCATTGTGAAAGAATGATTAATGTGTAAAAAAAATTTGTTTAAAATTAACTTAATATTTTTATTATTTACAGTCATATAACAAGTTATCAGTAAATATTAACAACAAAAGAAAATTACTTCACTTGGAAAAAATTACATTCTAAAATTTCTAAGAAATTGGGCATTATATATGTAATTGTTTTTCTAATTGAAATTAAAAAGCAGTCAAAATGACTTCCTTGGGCAATCTAGTGTGTTAATTTTAATAGATAAAATCCCTAGTTGCAATGATATCTATTTATGTAAACACAATTTTCTAATTGTATTTGAAAATAGTTATGCTGTACTATTTTTAACATCACTAATAATCTACCAAAAAAAATTGATTAAAAATTGGCAAAATAAAATTAATTGGCTTTTCAAAGAAAATAAATTACAAAAATGAAATGTTTTAAATAAGAATGCATATGTCTTTAAAAAAATATAAGTAATGTGAATTAGTAAAGTAACTATAGTAGGTTATAGCTATATTATCTTAAGAATTTTTAATACACTGAAGAGAGATAAACTAAATTTTAAATACAATAACGTATTATTATTGTAATATTACAAATCATTGATTTTTCCCGTAAAAAGACCGTTTTTGGAAGTAACTTATTTCGATTAAAAATCCCTTATTTTCCGAAGTTCGCAGCTCTCACCAACTGTTGTTGTAGTTGAGTATTTATTAAAAGAGCGAACTTAGTTTGATATTTATAGTAGGGGAGTAAGAAAAATAATCTTTTTTTATTTTGTTTATTATTTATTAATGAGAATTACTAAGTATATAACTTCGACAATATTATAATCTATCAGTTGACAGTATGGCAGGACTTAAACTGAGTCAGGACAATAAAGAAAAGAAATTAACGTTAGAGATGTAATATAATGATATATGTAAATTATAAACCTCATTTCTAGTAAGAACGGAGTTAATCTCATATAATTGGAATATATATTTCTCCACCATACATAATTTTCCAATCATTAATTTGAAATTATCATTTAATCACCATGTATATACGATAATCACTTCCTTTTCATTTAGATTGATTTTTTTAATGTTTCAGTAGAAGGAACATGGTAATTATTGAGAAAGGATCTCGTGTAAATTTGATAAAATTGCTACTCGCTAAAAAATTTTTGAACTCGTGTAAGTGTCCAGGACGATATATCTCCGCTAGTATATCCCTATTCAAACTTTCACACACCTCAAATGCGAAGATGTAACGTGAATCAGCTCCTACGGCTAGTTCGAAAATATGTAAATAAGCAAACACTTGAAATGTACTACTTTTATATTTTCAATAAAGGAATTGAACGGACAAGAGCTTTACAGTTTCAGAAAGTTTACGTAAAAACATTCCTGAAAACCAAGTTAAAATAAAAAATAATTTTAATATTACAAATATTAAAACAAGTAAAGCATATAAAATTAAGTTTAGTATTATAAATTGTGCAAGAAAATAAAGTACAGTTTCTTTATCGGTCTGAATTAAATATACTAGCTATAAAAATATTAAATCTCCGCCGCTGTCATTTATAACTATATACTACATAACAAATAACGAACAAGCTAGATAAATTACTTATACGCATAAATATGCATTTTATTTACGTTCACAAAATTAATAATGTTATAAAGAGCACTTGGAAAAAGTGAAACTTTTTTTTTTATCTAGAACTTAACATTAAGAAAAAAATCTCCAAGTCAAAATAAAATTCAATGAAATTGCTTAAGAATAAAAACAAGTTCCATGAAAACGTATTGCACATTTAGGAAATTCTAATGACTAAATATTAACTATAACCATCTTTTTTATATCAAAACTGTCGTGTTTAATTAAAATATATGGTAGTATTGTACATTTAATACTCTGCAAATCTAATAAATTCTATTCGTGCTAAGACTCAAGAATGAAATATTTTGAAGAGGGATCGGTTACATCATTATTTCGCTTGGTTAACGCTATAAATATCAGGAAATCCACTACAAATAATCTTATGAGAGCTTGCTCTTGTATCTTATTAGATTATTCACACCCACGGAATACGTATTGTGCGTAATTTTCTGAGCCGCGGAAAATGTTTTGTTCTAGAATTGGAAACATTTCCGATAAATTACACCACTGGATCTTTATTTTCTGGTACTGAACACCAAAATAGTTATAGTAGTTAATTCAGTAACGGTGCAATGTGTAATGTAATATATTCAGCCTTTTTGGGGTTTTACTTTGACAGTGTTTGTAACCTTAGACTTTCCAACTGCTATTTTATTTTTAGAATTCTTTGTCTTTACTTTTTGGTAAATATTACTGTTGTTGGAATGCTTTTGTTTATTTTAGCAGTACTTGCAAATACCAAACTTTTAATTCATCGTTTTGATTAATTATGTTGAGTTAATTGTGATAACAAGTAAAAATAATTCATTTTTATATTTTTTGTAAAAGTAGTCAACAGTCTTTTAATAGGTTGAGCCGTATGAAATATCGGATTCTTAAGTGAATATTTAAAGCTACATCTTTTTCTCTAAAGCTGTTTATTTAATCAAAATTTGCTCAAATACACTTTCCCAACGAGATTTTAATGAATAGATGCCTGTCTTAAAGAAATTATGATCTTTAGAATCAATAAACTCATATATGAAACATTTTCAGTCTGAATTTTTATACTGTTCAGCCTGTGAAAACTATTCTAAATGTTTAAAAAATGAAAGTCGGTAGGTAAAAGATCCGGCGAATAAGACGGGTGCAACAACATTTCATATTTTAATTCATTTAATTTAGCAACTGTTTTTAAGACATATGTAGCTGAGTGTTGCAGTGAAGAAGTATTGAGCCATGCTGATTAATAAGTGACGGAGGCCGTGGGTAGCCTAGTGGTTAGAGCACCGGACTCCGGACCGGAAGGCCTGGGTTCGATGCCCGTACCGTCAAATACCTTCCGAGTACACGTGGAGTACATGCTAGTTAAATCAGTGGGTCCGAAAGTCTTGTGGGTTGAATCACGATTGCAGGGAACTGGAGAAAGTTTCCCTCCAATTCAGTTCCATGCCTAAATTGTGTAGGTGGAGATAGGCGGTGTCGCCATATATCCTCCCTTCGGGAAATTCACCGAGCTAAATCGTATTGTCACCTGTATGGTGCTCAAGTCTAAGGCAGGTGTACATCTAGTCCATTGCAACGATGAATTTCTTGGGGCTCGATCTGACTTCGTCAGACAGGTGGCATGAGCAACAACAACAACATAAGTGACGGGCGTATAATTTTCAATTTTTCATGCATTTCATTAATGTAGTGCAAAAGATACAGTTGGAATCGCTTCCACAAATGCTTTCAGAGCATCATTTTTCACAAATCTTTTGGGGCTTCCAAATGGTTCATTTTGTTGGGGAAGATCGACAGATCGAAAATTTTCAAACTAACACTGCATTTTTCAATCGTTAACACTATTTTACCCAAATGCATAGTTTATATTGTGTTAGGGGCATAGCTACCACCGTATCAGCCGTATAAATGATACGGGGCCCTCAAGCTACAGGGGTCCCAACATGTGCAACTACAGTTCCACTAACATATCTCATATCTAAAAAAAGGGCCCCAAAGGAATGTTTATACGGATCCCACTCAGAACTAGCTACGCCAGTGTATTGCGTGCAGATTTTTCAGAATTATTACTAAGTTTATATTCATATAAATTACATGAATATTGGTAGAATTCATATCTTTACGAAATTCAAAACAAATAGCCAAAAGGGAACATTTTTGAGAAAACCTTCTTTGTTGAAATGTGACTGTCAATGGGCAAAACAACTAAAAGCGAGGTTATGGCAAAAGTACAAGCATAACGAAAGCATAGAGACAAACTATCATATGTAAAGATAATCCGGTATTTCATATACATCAACCTAGTAGTAATTCCTGCTAGAGAATAATAAACATTTAAAATAATTTTTCTCATAAGAAATTATTTTTAATTTCTTAATAACATGATTGTGTGTATCGATAACTAACATTCTATCTTATTTTTCTTAAAAATTGATGACAAGATTTCAGAGATTCAATGATAAATGCAATTGGCAAAAATATTTTAAATAGAAATATTTTGTATCATTTGCCTACTGACAAAATTATAGTTTTCTTATCATGTACAAAAATGAAAAAAAAAAAAAAAATCGCTACGAGTAAGTGAGGGAGTACTGCATCATTAAGGCTTCGCGAATCTATTAAATCCTACTCAGCGAATCGGTTAATGCGAAAAAAACCCTATCCTGATAAGAAAAGAATTACAGTTAAAAAGAAAAAAAAAATAGAAAGTAATTTACGTTGAATTACTTTCGAACGCTATACTCAGGAAATGAGGCTCGAGAATTAATGCACACCAGGGTAAAAAGAATTTCGATTTAAAAATGATGGATTTTTCTATTGAAGTTTTTACTTTTGCACAGAAAATTGAAATGTTTTAATATTAACTTAGTATTTACTTTCATAGGAGTTACACATTTCTCGACAAGTGATTACACGATGAATTCAGGAGAATCACATTTTAGTTGGTAAAAAAAAAAGGAAATAGCGATTGTGCATAATTTCGAAGTTTTACTCTGAATTTAGTTAAATTACTCTGAATTTAGATAAATTGCTCTGAATTTAGATAAATTACTCTGAATTTAGATAAATTACTCTGAATAAAAAAAACCTAGTGCTATAATAGTAATGCACTCCTGTTTATATGAATATGAATTATATTTTGATAAATATCAACTGCAATGTACATCAACATAAAATTCACCACAGAAATGAAACAGATTTGATGAATGCGATTATTAATAATAAATAGAATAAAGAGTTAATTTTCTGTGTATTCCTGTTTATTAGTTTTGCAATATTATTCTTTTTTTATTTTTATTGCAAATCAGAAATGTGTTGGACATTTTTTTTTCACCTGCTTATTAAATTTATTACTTAATAACGTTCCTAATGAATTACAAAAAGATTTGTATCCTTGTGAACTCGTGGGAAAAGAACATACATTAATATTTCTTGAGTAACTCCTCAAAGTTTGCATGATTAGAGGTAATACTTCTACTTAATTTAGTCCAATATTTAATGGATTTTGCAGAGTTAATTTTTTAAGATATTTAAGTTGTCGGAGTGATATTTGAAAAATCCTTTTGGCAATTTTCTTTAGAAAATCATGATAATAATGAAGAGCTTGTTAAGGTATCCGACTACGTTCGGAACCGTGATTTTGCGAAAGCGTATAAATGGGTAATATTTATAATATTTAGTGTCACTTAAGATTAGAAGACGTATATAAAATTGTTTTAAGGTTATTATTACAATAAAAAATTATTTAAGTACAATATTTTGACAAAAAATGAACATAGAATGACCCATTTTCAAAATATTCTCCTTTTATAAAAAATGCTTTTGTTATAATAATATTTTGCCTGTATATAGCTCAAATCTCTGTATAGAGGCTGAACTAGAATTTTTGAAATATACAACTTAGAAGTGGATTTATCCATATTTTACTACACACAACAGAGGGGAGCATTTTAAGAAAAAAACGCCGATAATTATTTCAATTGGTAGTAACTCTTAAAATCATGTGAATTTTCTTAAAATCCTAGTTCAGACTCTCTGGAGAAGTCTTTACTTTATATAAGCACACACACACAAAATATTATTATTATAGAAGCTTTTTTTATAAAAGAACATTTTGAAAAAGGATTATTCTAAGTTAATTTTTTTGCCAAAATATTGTATTTAAATATTTTTTTATCATAATGTCCTTAAAACAATTTCATACATGTATCCTTATCCAAGTGACACTAAATATCATGAAAATTATCCATTTATGCGCTTTTTTAAAATCACGGTTCCGAATGTAGTCAGATACCTTAAACAATATTACATATGGGCAAGTTCAGTTAGTAGAAACCGGTTCAGTAATTAAAGAGATAAATTAAACATTAGACTGCCTGTTGTATCCATTCTGATATCCGTAGAAGTTATACGAATCATTTTGGAAAAATGCTTCCTATAAATCAAGAAGAGAATCTTTTTTTAAAAACAATTAATAACACACTAGAGGCTCTTAACCCGCGGTCACTCGCGCCTGTTTTTGCTACCGTCGTCACTCGCGGGGTGTAGAGAACACCCCAAACTTTTTTAACACGTGTATTTAATTATGAAAATAAAATTAAGTCATTATGATACATATTTATAAAGTACAAGATGTTTTTTGTATATAAATAAAATTATTAAATTTATTGCATACAAATGAGACTAACACACACACATTCTTTTAAACTAAGCATACAAAATTTTCATTTTAAAACACATAATTTTTTATTTTTTCATAAACCAGTATAAAACGTATATACCAGTAATAAATATACTTTATAATTAATGAGATAATTATATTAAAAAGTTGAAAAATAATATTTTAATAATTTTTCAAACATTCAGAGCAGACTGTATACATATTGTGGGAGTTCTCAGCCCCCCAGATAAACTTTTGAAGGTCATTACATTCCAATCGTTCGAGAAAGAGGGATTGCATAAAGCCTGAAGTTTCAATGACCTAAAATGTGCAGATACAGAAAAAATCGTGGTTCTGCGCATTCTTTTTTGAATCCTGGGATGATTTTCTTGTAGCTGGGGTGTACAATACACCCCGCGCGAGTGATCACGGGTTAAAAATCAGTTAGGAAATAAGTTTAAAGATTTCGGATATTTCGGTTTAAGTATTGCAGTAAGTATCTCATTCAGTGGATGGCTTATATTAAAAGTGTTTTTCAAATTGTAAGAACATTTTGTGTTAAAAGTGAAATTTTTTTTAAAAATTTTTGAAACTAACAAATGTGCAAGGCATGTTGAAGAAGAGAAAGTATACAATTACAGTCAAGAAAATCATCTTTTCAGTTGATTTCGTTATATATCGATTCATTCCTTTTGTAAAATGTGATGTATGTAATCTTGGTATATACTTATTAATTACTTGGAGTGAAATTAATTTTAAAAAAGCAAAATGTGTGCTTTTATACAATACAGGTTTTCCTGAATTATATATAGTACCAGTGTTCATAAAATTTTAATGTACAACATTTTTCTATATATTGCTTGGTTAATTTCTAACTTGTAGATAATTTTATTGATTGGTATTCCGATTTGTTGCTGTGGCACTTTAAAAATAATAACTATATAAACGCTATAGTGTTAAAAGTATTTTAAATTTTTTTATTTTAGCGAAAGGAAATGCAATTTTTTACGAGGTAAGAAAATGCTTTGGTTCTTTTTATTGGAATGTAAATTCAATATTCTATCGTAATGTAATCGTTCTCATTTCTAACTATAAAAAGTGACTAAATATTATTCATTTAGGATTTTGAGAGAGAGAGAGATTCTTTTCAAAACTTTTACAATAAAGGTTAAAATACCGTCTTTTCGTACTGTCAGTGTCGTTATTTCAATGTTTTGCAAGTACTGGAATCATAAAAAAAATATAATGAAAAGTAATAAAAAGGCAAGTTTCAGGGTTATTATTGGTACATTTTCCCTTACATGTTATATATACCTGAACATTTTATTGAGAATACTTCATTTTAAGGCATAACTTTTGTTAAAAATTTTATTTCCCGTTAGGAAATATAGTGGGGAGACATGTTGAAAAACTAAAAAAAATCTGAAACTGAAAAGCAAACAACGATATAAAATAGGAGTTGCAATAATGTACACACTTTCGAGGGATTCGAGAAAAGAATGGAAAGAAATTTACGGGTAAAGTTAGCTTTATTTTTTCAAGGAAGAGTTAAAGGAAAAATCTAAATATTGCTTATTCTTGTACATGAATAGCTTCTTTGAATGGGAAAACGTTGTCTCTTCCAAATACCATAGAAAGTATTTCATAATCAAAAGAACTTCAAATGTTCTAGTTGGAACGGAAAATTTCGATAAACGTACGTAAAAAAAGTTTCGAAAAATACGTTAACTTACACATTAGTGGAAAGCGTTACGGTTGTAAATTCCTGCTTTTATTCTTAAAAAAGAACATTAACTTAATGCTTTTCACGACACTTTCTTAGACAATTTTTTTAATCAAATTCATTGAATTTAAAACATTTACGTTTATCAGGAATAAAAAAAAGGAAAATGTTTTAATGCATAATTCTGGCTTTTTGCCCGGAAGCCACTTAATATGCATTTATCAAAAGGCATTATACATAAATCGCATGGCACTATATAAATATCTGAGATTTAACGACTGGGGCAACTTTTCAAAGTGTGTATTTCGTGATACGAAATCTTTAACAGAATAAAATACACTATTCATATTGATTACTTGCTATTTTAGATGATACGTGTAAGTCAGTTTTCTATGATTTATGTACGGATTTAAAATTTCTTGATTTTTTTCTTTTTGTACGTGTTTCGATTTTATTATCTTTAACATAAAAGCACAGAATTTCAGATTGTCTTTGTGTAAGAATACTATTGTCTCTCAATGCGATTTCAAATATTTTACATTTCTCATTGTCCAAGGGCTTCCTTACCATTATGATCTTAAAACTCACGCTGATCGTGTATCGAGGTTCCACATCACTACACACGTATTAGAAACAAGCGATGGCCAAAGTATACAAAGATGAGTTTTTAACACACTTTACCATAAATTTTAGTGTCTTTAAATGTATTGAGAAATATAAATGGGAATTTAAGTATCACAATTGTGTATACGCATATGCAGTCACGAGGTTAAAGAAAATATGGTAATTATTATCCACTGAAAAGTACGATTCGCTTTCTCGCAACTTACAAATTTTTATTTCATATCTTGTCTTTTTTTCATACTACAGAAAAAAAAATACTGTACATTAGAGTGGATCGGAACACATTCTGTTTTAAAATTTCAAAACTTACCTATGCGGAAAAGATGTTCTCCGGTATATAGATAAGGTGAAAAATTAAAATAATAAATTAATTTTTATGTTAAATACTGCCACAAGGAAAATACAGTTTAGATGCTTGAGATTTTTTATGGTGAAAAGCCAAACTAACTTTAGTTAAAGAAAAACAGGCATTTTAAAATTTTTTAACATTTATTGCGATGAAAGGACATCTACGAAATAATTATAAGAAAAGATAACTGGTACATTTGACAGATTTTTTAGTATTCAATTAAAAAAAAAAAAGAACAACTACTGTACAAATTATTGTGCGCGATAAAACGGAAGTCGGAAAGAAGCTTGCATCGGACCTATTCGACGATGTGAGGAGAGATAGCTGGGGTTGTGTAACGTTGCAATGTAAATTGTACTGTATTAAACTAAACTCAGTGGCGCAACAACCTTTGAGGGCCAAAGCCTTCTGTGCCCATCTCAGTATTCGTAACCTTGGGCACTGAAGTGCATGATCAGATGTCAGTCTGATCAGGTGGTCAGTCCGACGGGGGAAACCCCCAGTGTTTAGTTCTCAAGCACGAGTTTGGTATCCTTTTATCGACTCACTGAAAGGATAAAGGCAGAGTCGACTTTGCCCAGCCCGGGATTTGAACCCCAGATCTGGGGCGTGGAAGGAGGAAGTGAATATTAACGTCGCACTGTTCAGATACTCAAGGGCTTTTGGCGACGGATGTCGTAATTTTGAGCCATGGTCAAGTGACGAAGACAGCACATGAGCTGCCCCCCTCATCTAACTACTCCACAACACCAATGGGAGGACGTCTGAGCTCTCGACAGATTTAACGTGCATCGTTCGCTACACGGTGAGTCTTCAGCGGTTCTAGGCTCGAACTCATGACATGCCGGCCATGAGCCCGTTACCTTGACTACTAGGTTACCGCGGGCACTCTGTGGCGTGGAAGTGCGATTCCCTTTTACTCAGCCACCGGGATTTCAAATTGTACTATTCCTCACTAAATTAAGTCGTTTTTCATTTTTTCGAAAATTTAACTCCTTTGTGGCAATACTAAATTTTTAAATTATCTTTTCCTAATTATCCTATCATACAACACATTTTCCGCATAGGTAGATTCCGTGATTAATAATAATTTTTTTTCTATAGAACCACGATACTATGCATTTTTTTCTTCAATGAAATTCTTTGTCTGTACAAATACTGATAATTTATACTTACGAATTGGTAATGGTACGATATATTGAGTTAACGTATATTAGTTTTAATATATTTAAATCAATACTAAAATAATACGGTGTTTTTGAAATGTGTATACTTAGCGTAATTATGGAAAGAACTTCATTTTTAAAGTTTCTGTTAATAATAAGAATGAGGGAACAGAGACCACTTTGCAAACAATAAAATCTAAAATTTGCATTTAAAATATTAGATACGAGTTTATTCCTAATTAAAATTTTAAAAGAACTTCTGATAAAAAATACTATATTATTTCTTAGTATTTAATGTATGTGTTATGCCCACATACAAGAACAATATTTTTTGAGAAATTTAATGGAAACGAACGAATTATTCATTTTTTTCCACTGTGAAAAAACTTATATTGTCTCATTAAATTAAATTTAATATTTATCTTAAAAATATATCAAATAGTTAGAATGGCTTGTTTCTGTGATTATGTTCAGTAGTAACGTACACTCCCACATCGCGGGGGGGGGGGGC
>BMAV01000168.1:285713-323975 GCA_019973955.1 Trichonephila inaurata madagascariensis
GTCAAATAGTTTTTATCTTTTTAAATAGATAATAGTGTTGTATTAAATTATCTACCATGTATAAAGATGTCAGTCTTTTTTTATTCAAAATCTAAAGTGTTGTATTAAATTATCCATAATATATAACGATTTAAGTCTTTTTTTTTAAATCTGTCTTTTTTCAAAATCAAATACATATACGTAGAAGAATACATTATTAACATAACAATGTGTTACTTAAGGGACAGTAAAAAATTAATAAAATATCTAATTAAATATGCATAATTAAACCGAGTGCATTAATAAATAAAGCATTTTTTCATGGATTTCTTTCTTATTCTTCACTAACGAGAAGATTACCAGAAGCTAGTGGAATAAAAAAATTAACTAGTATTACATTTGTAATAATAAATTCTGAGAGTAGTGTCGAAAAAGAATATTTAAATATAGGCATCACCAAAAATTTGACACATAAATTAACATGGATTGTATAAAGCTTGAAGATCATGTAATATAAATACATTCTCTTGTAAACTATCTTTAAATTAGTTGTTAGTTTATATGAATTAACATCATTTTTTTAAGAGGCAAATGGTGTATGTATTATGCAAGTTCTCATAGTTAGGATTCATAGTTAATGATTAGGAAGATAATTCTTCTGTTACACTGGCGTGCAAATCAAGGGAATTTACATATTTATCGAAAAGTACTGAACGAAAAGTAAAACTTATACTTCCAAACGAATATATAAATTTTTAGTGTCCATTGCGCATGCGTAGTTGGCAAGAGTGGGATCTGAACTTTTTGTAAGTGTGTAAACTAGTTTTCCGCGTTTAGTTCATTTACACACCTGGATAACTTTCATAGTGTTTTTTGAAAAATTCAGAGAAAAATGCCCCAGAGCCTCTTGAACTTTCACTTTTACAACATAAATTTGTTCTGTGATAGTATATTTGTAAGAAGAAACTATACTCTCTATTCTATTAACGTTTTTTTTTGTTTCATCTTGTTGACCATCTTTCAGTTTTTCCTGCACTGATGAACATAATCATATATGTATACCTTAATAGTTATTTGCTGTTTTTCATGTTATCAACCTATATAATACATAATTTCATTAAGATCTGTCAGGTACTTTTGAGTATAACCGACCAAAATGGAAAGTTCGCTTAACTTTAAGCACCAATGTGTACATCTCCTATAATTTCCACATCATTTGAAAATTTGAGACCAATTGAATTTATTGTAGAGCAGTCTCATTATAGTTTTCCAATGGTCATTACAAGCACACGTGAATCAAATAAATTTGATTGAATCAGAAGTGAAACCCATTATTTGACTCGTACATCAGCGGTTATGAGAAGCAACAACTTGAAAACTACAGGAGGTATATCATTTTAAAGCAGTTGCTCAAAGTGGTTAATGATTTTTTTTTATCGAAAAACAAAAAATATATATTCAAAAAATGTAACCATATATCATTCATACTCAAATGAAAATGAGAATTAAATGATATGGCCGAGATAAGTTATTCAAAAACAATTGTAAGGCATAAAGAAAACATTGATTTTATCAGCAAATCGATTATGTATTGCAAACAGCATAGCTATAAAGTTTTTGCCTGGATCTTAGGTTCAAAGATGTCATCGTATGAAAATTTTAAACATTTTTAAATGCACGTAGAAAAAAATCTGGTAATTAAATTTAATGAATATAATTATTTTTAAGAACCTTATTTATAGTTTTTATAAACGATTAATTAAAAGTGGAACTGTTGCACAGTTTCGATCTGGAAATCCTGTAAAAAACCAAGCAGTAAATTAATTATGACACCCAAAGAAATTTTTCTGTCAGTGTAAATTTTCTTTCCTTTCATCCAATGGAAATGAATTTTTGCCAAATTACAAAAATCTGAAGCATATGATGTAAAAACGAAGGAAATAAAGATTTATACTTGTCTAGATTTCAACTAATAAAAACATGACGATTAAGTACTGAAATAAATAATCAAGGTTGTGAAATTTCTGAAATCAGGATACTTCAAATGTACATGACACTTCACGAAATTTTGCAAGTATAATTCAGAGTGATTAAATAAAAAATAAATCTTTCCAAATTAATATTAAATGCAAGCAATTAATATTCTATGTCTATATCTTTAAGTGATATATTGTTTTTAATAAGCTATAAATATTGCAATTCTACCTTTTAAATTTGGAAATTGCTTTTGGAATTATGTAACAATACAAATCTTGTTTTTAACTGCTTTAAATATTTTAATTAAAAAATTTAGAATCATTAAATATCTTTCATTTACTAAATAAACACGCTACTTATATTTTCTTGTTGATAAAAAGCATTCGTTTTAATGAACAGACAATAAATAGAGTTCAAAATTTTATCAACAAGAATAATAAACACCCCATATATAATTGCTGCAGAGTTTGAAGTACAGAATAAATTCAATGTTGATTATTTTTATAAAATACTTTTTTTATACGAATTTTACTTTATTGTACTTTTTTATTATCTTTTTACTGTATAGTGCAAGGGAATAAGAACATATTATAGCTTCCTCTTATATATAAAATAGCTTTCATCTTATTTTTTTCTTAATTTTTTTATAATATATATATATATATATATATATATATATATATATATATATATATATCTTAGTTTTTCGTTTAATTGCAAAATAAATATCCAGATGGCGCCACGATTTTTCCTTCTCGAATAATCGTTTCATTTCTTTTAAGTCATTTCGCGTTGGGTGTTTACTGTGGATGGTTGAACTTTCGATCGCCAGTAATTATTTTACACGTAAGTTTTTTTAAAATTTTATTATTATTATTCCTCTCCTTGAGACATTCATTATTGTTCTCTTTTCTTAGCTTCATTTCAATAGATTATCAGGTTTTTCTTCCACGTGTTGTATTAAGCTTAACTTTTCAACTTGGTTCCCCCCCCTATTATGTCGAAAGTTTCTGCTGTACGGGGAAGGTTGGATCCATAAAGCATTTCTAACCCTAATTCGCTGGCCTAATTCAGCGACAGCCTTAGAAATCATAATAGGTCTCCAGTTTAGTCCAAAGAATTTTTTGTATCTACATTTGTTGTGTCTGGTGAATTCCAATTTCTTCCTGCTTTAGTAGGTTTTAGTACTTCTTCACTTTTATTTTATATATATATATTATATATATATATATATAAAGTATTACTCTACATATTCTTATTACCCTTATACTTCAAAAATAAATGTACTTCTATTTTGAATACTTTTTTTATAAGATAAGAATAAATGGGTCTTAAATTTTGTTTTGTTGGTTTGTGGTTATTAAACATATTCGGCTTGCAGTCATAAGCAAATATACTACAGATGCCCAGAAATTATAGCAGTTGCAATAAAATAAAAATAATTTTGCGTATATCTATAAAGATGACCCACAATGAAAAACAGGCATAAAATTAATTCAAATGGAAAAATATCCTCTTAAAAATATTTACAACTATCCATTTTATATGTCACGAATCAATCCCTCATGCGCAACGGTTCTTTAAAAATTAAGTTATAAACTGGATAGCGAAATAAATGAAATTGAACATGAAAAGTCATGCATCTTGACCTGCCAAAGTATAAATTAGTTTTGGAACAAGTATGACAGGAACACGTAGGAAAATTTTGAACTCAATAAGATCTTTTATTATATACTCGAAGAGTATACTCTTACAAATTAACATAGAAAATATATTTAAATAAATATAAATAATGTAAAGCAATCAATTTAGATAAGTGATTAGTTAAATTCACATCGGTATTTTGTCATTTGAAAATGATTTATCTTCAAATTTGTGTGTGTGTGAAGAGCAGTTCTTTTTGCTCGTGATGCCAATACGAGTTGTTAAGGAAAATAATAAGATTTTTCAAATCAATCATTAGTTCATGATCCAGGTAAGTGAATGAAATAAAAAAATTGCATTGGAAAAAGATTTTTAGCACCTTTAGTCTTTACAATATTATCAGAAACAACTTTGAATACTCTAAACATTACCTAAAAGTGTTTAAACCCGCGATAAGTAGTTTAATTTTCCTGTCTATGATGGCAACTAAGGGCAAATTAAACTCATAGCACATAGTGTATAACTTTTGACTTGGCTAATACATAGTAAGATATAATGGATAATAAACGGTGAATAAAAATTTACGTTTTATTCTAATTTTTAACACATAATTATTAATAGTAAACCACGACGCTAATCTAAGAACAATTACAATAATAAGTTTAATAGTTCACTTGATTACTAGTCACTTTTTTTTAAAACTGTGTTCTTTTTTTCAAATTTTTGTTGTAGATTAGCTTCAGAATGAGTGTAATCAATATTTTTAAATTGGTACAAAAAATCAAGCCTCAGATCAAAATTAAAAATTTAGTGTTGATTATTTAGATGAAAACTTTCCACATCAGTATAAATTGATTTTCTATAACAGAAAATTTCCACTCAAATTTTACTGAGTTATTATATAAAAAAGATGAGAGAGAGAGAGAGAGAGAGAGAGAGAAAGAGAGACAACATTGAATACATTTTTGAAAATTTTAATATAAACCAACCGAAAGGTAATGTGAAGTGTGTTCCTATATATGAAAATCAAATCTGTTCAAAAGTTTGCAGCAACTTTCCAAATTTCCATTTCAATTTGGAATAATTTCTTCACAACTTCAAGAAAGACCTAATTTAATTTTCTGAATCTCTTCTTAGAAGTTTGGGAAACAACTCACAGTTTCCCATAATAGAGTTCATTAAAAAATTGCTCCTGAGGACCGCCACGTGCTTACCAGCAGATACTTTTGCTTACCGAGCGACGAAATTTCATTCCGTTCTGTTAAATTAAATCCTCAATTTGAAACTCCCTTCTGACTGATAACCGCGTTTCCGGAGAATGGCCTCAAATATATTAAGCAAAGACATTTCCATTAAGTCCTTTTTCCATTCATTACAAAGGCGGAGTAATAAAAAGGACCTCGAATAGTGAGGGAACTACTTTCGAAGATGGGCTATTGTGATTGCGCCAAATTGTGCCAAGGATTCAGGCAGACAACAAAGAGGAGACATTCTAGGCAACTAAGGATTAGAATCCTTCGTCAATCGGATGATCACGGTAACTAAGAGAAATGCCTAATTTCCTGACAATTAAAAGCTTAGGAATTGTTTACACGACATGGACCAACTTATTTCTCTTCTTGAATAATTAGTTTCATCAATCAAGAAAACGTCGCCAATTGCTTCCTTTAGAGCTTAAAAGGATCTGGATTAATTAAAGAAATGTGACAGGAAAAGACTGCGTAATCAACTAACGTTTTCCTGTTGAAATCAACAAATTGAAGATTGAAGTTTATTTAATGGCAAGTGAAACACGTGTTCAGTTACTCTTTTCATTTGTTCCAAATTTCAAATAATTTAAATGAAGTCATTTATGATTAAGTCTTCTAGCTATCTTAAGTGAAGTTTAAGTTCTTTCAGGGATTTCTCTCCCAGGAATTTCAAAAAATTATTTATTGTCAATTAAAATGTTTTATATTGTCTTATATTCATGGAATCAAAATCAATATAATTTACTCACTTTTGCAAAAAATGAGGACTCAAAGTTACATTTCTTTAGCAATTCGATAATATGGAACCATTTTATTTCTTTATATGATTTCTTAAAATATAGATAGGTGTAATGTGATTCCACATATACACTCTTATTCACTAAATACTCGTAATAACGCACAACTATATTAATTATATATTATTTAGAGAATATAGTTATCTATTATTTATTCAGAAAGGGTTTTTAAAATAAAGATTGATTTTTTATAATTTAAAGATAATTCTTTGAAATCCGTTGGTTTGCAAATTTCTTATGTTCATTTCATTATATATTAAGGCTAAGTTATAAGGGGAAATTACCAGAAAAATAATTATTAAATCAATGACTTGACATTTGATTACAAAGTTTAAATATCACCAATAAATATATTGATTTCATATCTTTATTTTACAAAAGCTGATATTTTTCCATAATTTTTTATATACGTATACTTTTCAAAGCTGTATTAAACAGCTTATCAACAGAATGAAATTGAATTTTATTTCAAGAAAAGGTTTTACAACAGCTTTTAATAACTCCTTATTTTGAGGTGTAAGCATTATATAAAAATAGCTTAAGTATATATTTATATAAAACTTCATAGATACAGAAAAATTATTTTTTTACTCTTAAGTGTATTATTTTTTTTAAGTCGAAGAAAACAATTAATAAAATTAGAGGCTCTTTATATTTTTCAATTAATAATATTTATTGTTCAAGCAACTTCTTTGAAATAAGGCTTTAAACTAGCAATTGCTATTAGTTTGCAAAACTAGCTTTTATTTTTTTAGTTATAACTGATGTAGAATGAAAACAATATGTCCTTTTCTTGAAATATTTTTTTTCTGAAGCAAAAGTTCGTTTGTACACTACTTTTTTGACAAACATTATCAAAGATATATGACGGGGGGCGATTTAAAACTAAGCTATAAAAGTAGAACAATGTTATATGTAAAATATTTCTTTTAAAATTTTTAATTTTACTATGCTACTTCAAAGGGATGAAAGCAAATTTTCATACACTCATTCGTGTGATTTAGTTAAACACCATATTTATTACAACATCTTAAGTTTCTTATTTTTAAGTATTTAATCTAGTATTGCAAATTAACATTTATAATCTAGTGCTCTAACATTGTATTTTCTCTTTATCTGTATAAGTATGGAAAAAAAATTAAAACACAACTTTCTATAGTTTTTTAAACATGTAGTAATTCAATATCCCGAAAAAATGCTAATATTGATTTCGTTATATTGAGAAAGATAAAATGTGAAGCTGCTATAACCGATGAAACTTCTAGTAAAACTAATAAAGTATCATGTGTTGACGAGTAATTTTTAAAATTTCAAACGAAATTTTATTATTTATGATTCTAATTTTTTAGAGTGAAACGCAAAGTAGAGTGTGAATTGTTTTTTAAGGGTTTATTCTTCAAAGGGTTATTCATAACTCTATAGTTTATTCCCTTTTTTAGTGAGATGCAAATACTACACGATATTATTTTAATAAAAAGTGTGTTCTGCTTAAACTTAAAAAAGTTTTTCGCGTTTTGGTTTATCCGACATTCGGAGAAGTCGAATCATTCGAAGAAAAAAGTTCTAGAGCGAATGCTTCTTTATTAGTCGAAAACGAATTTCTGCGTTGAAACAAAAACATCTGCTAAGCTAACATCAGGCAAAACTCTGCAGCTGTTTCTTCTCCACTAATTAACGATGTGTTTCAAAAGCGTACTTCGGTGTGTTTCACATAAGTGTTGTTTGATGGAAATTTTTAAGGAAATCTTTTGGGGGTATTTAAAGTACAAAATGAATTTTTTTAAAGCAGATGTATTGTAAAAGTTGTTTTTTGGATGTATTAAAATATTTTGAGCTTAGATTTATGGTTTGAATTAAAAAAACATGTTTTAAAGTGTAAACACGAACAAGCTTCTAATTAATTGTTTGAACATATTGTTTTAGGGAAACAAGAACATTTTTAATGAATAATGAAAGGGATTTTAATATTTCTATAAAAGTGTTGTGTGTATGTACTTCTTTTTTAGAATACTTTAAAGTTTTCGTATACAAAAATTTTTTATAGAGAATTCAAAAGGTCTTCCACTGTTACGGTGATGTAATTTTAAATACGTTTAAGTTTCTGAATAATGCATTGTGTTATGATGAAATCTATATATGTTCTAACACAATATTGACATTTTAAACATTTTTTAATACTTTTAGTGGAGTTTAGTTTTGAGCTATTTCATAAGAAATAATGAAAGGCATTTTTATGGCACTGGCATAAAAATGCATTTGCATAAGCATTATATTGCATATGACATAAGCATTAGGATTATTTTTATTCAAAGCTATTGAGAATTCGTTAGGCTATAAATTGAACTACTAAATATTTACAAAGGTGAATAATATTAACAGCTAAAAATCGCGAAGCATTTAAAAGTAACGCATTTAAAAGTAAACTTTAGTGTAATTGTAAAGTTTAATAAAATTGCACCTATTTCGTTACTATTTCAGAGCTCTTGCATAAAATCTGCCTTTCATTTAGAAGTACTTATTATTCGAAAATACAGCAAAATAGTGTGTTTAGTAAAAACTTAAAGCTACAATTTAACAAAAATCCTTAAATATAAGCGGTGATTGATAGTTAATGATCACTGAGTGGATTTCTTTGATTCGTTGATAATCAACAAATAGAGTATTTGGTATGATTAAATTATTCAACCCATTCAAAGTTTTACTGAATAAAAATTGGCATTTACATTAGAAATGTTTTTTAACGTAATTTTTTTCTAATCAAACCATGTTATAATTCTAGAAAATAATTAAAATTATTAATTTTTGAGAGAGAAATACTTAAGATATATAAAACACACAAAAAGTGTAATTTTCAAAAAGAAATCTATGGGTTTACTCTACTTAAATGTTATGATAATATTTATAGGTAAAAAAAAAGTTGAAGTAAAATTTTAAGCCCATTTTTGTTTTTACAGTCTCTTAAGTATAAAGAATCGCACGAACTCAAGAGTCATGAAAAAAAGGCATGGAAATTCATGATTTTCATCATTTGGACCTTTGAAATGTGATAATAGTAATTGATACAAGTAAAATAGAAGGTATATCCGGGAGATATGTTCACAGAAATGGAGGAAATGCGCTTGAAATTCTAAAGGAATAGAAAATTCAATTTGAATACATCAAAAGTAAAAATGAAGAAAGTTCAGAATGAATTCGTTACATGAAAATTACTATATAGTATTATAAAAAATCAATCATAAGCCAATGAAAGTTGAAAGAGCCCCGAAAAGTTATTTATCAAAAAGAAAGTCATATTCTCTTTTTTAGAATTGTGATACATATTTTGAATATAAAATTCGACTACAATACTAAATACATGAGAAATTTTCTAACTTCGTTTTTTTCCCATACATTTTCTAATTTATTGAATTTATTCATATATTTGGGCTTCCACTACATAGGATAAAGTGAGGGGAAAGTATTTATTGTTATTAATGAGTGAAATGCTTTTGCGAAAAAAAAAAACTTAAACATATATGTGTCCACAAGTTAAATGCCTGTTTCCAATTAAAACGATTTTATGAGTGAGGGAACATTTTGTATGTCAGAATAATCTTCTTTTCAATCGTTTTCTTTCTTTATTTTTTATACTTCTTTTAATTTATCAATAACCAAACTATGCCATAATGTTGACTTCGCCACTGCTGAAGGTAGGGTATTTTACCTCACTTTCTTAATTATTTTTTTACAATCAATCTAAAGACCAAATTTTTTACCGAGAAAATAGCACTAGAGGTTCAGGAATGCTGAAAATAGCATTTTCTTCCATTATCTAGATTTTTGTGAAGAATAGCTCTGAATAGAACAGCTCGAATTGATGTTTTGCCTTCCCTTTGATTGCAAAAAGCCGTGTATGATTTGGCGTTGGGACCCAGTCCTTGTGAAGACGCCTTTTATCTAATGGAGAATCTTTACCATAAATCGTTTGGGAAAAATTCAGAGTTTTATGGAAAAAAGTTTACCATCTATTTGCGGAAAAACGCTTTTGGGATAATAAGCTGCAATGATGACCGTAACATTTCTTGTAGCATTGTGGAGCAGCTTATATTTTAAGCAATTCTTAGTGAACTTTTCTCTCCTGAAATGTACTTGTAATTTTTAAACAATTCTTAGGGAACTTTTCTCTTCTGGATTGTACTTGTAATTTTTAAACAATTCTTAGTGAACTTTTCTCTCTTGAATTGTGCTTGTAATTTATTTTTCCTTAAGACACGCACTGCTTAAATGCCCAGATTTTCCTTCCATTTAACATCAAGCATCATTGAAAGTATTGATGATGTAATGCTTGCAATATCATAGCGCAGTGATCTAGAAAATTTTATGGATTGCGAAGATTTTAAATTTCGGGAAAATGGATTATTTATCAAGAAATTTAATTTTTCACTCATGGATCTCGTGCTTGTAGTTTCTTGTTTGACATTTTGATGAATACTGTATTTCTTTTGATTTAATATTGGCCAATGTATCTGTTTTCGAAAATGTCACAAATAATGCTGTTACTGTAAATTCCATCGTGAAGCTCGTTTCACTACGGATATAAATACACCAAACCTATAATTTAGGACTGTTTAAAAATTTACGCAAAAGAGAGTTTAGCGTGGATTTGTCTTGTTTTGTATTTTTCTCGTAATCGATTAACTGCGAACCTAGTTAATTGAACCTTTTCAAAGTGTAACTGTTGTCGACGTAAAATTGCATAGCAGATGCGTTTCTCCTATATAATTTTCTCTAGCACACATATGCGTGCATGTATCTGTAAAAGTTACATCCCTCCAGCTAAACATTTTGCATTTATTACACACAATGAATAAAATCCCCATGAATTTTTATTTAAAATTGACTATACAAATTAAAGGGACACAGTACGAGATTCAATTGACAAAAATCGGTCAAAAAAATCAAATCTAATTTTTGTAGTCTAAATTATTCTTTATATACTTTTCTATAACCTCACAAAATTTGAAAGCTCTTAACTTAAAAAACGCAGAATTATGTTAGCTTTAACATTCGTTTTTATTCACATCCCTATGGCAAATCAAAAGTTTAAACTAACTTATCTCAGAAAGATGAATTAGTTTGTCTTCATTTAAAATGCTAAAATTTTTTTTCCATTGTGCCTAATGCTTTGAATTTTTTTTACCTATTGCTAATAGTACATTTAACAAAAGTTGGTATGCAGTTTTGAATTAAAACAACTTATTTTTTAAAAAATAATTGAAATCAGAATTCATATATTTTTTTAAGGAAATTTTAGTAAGCACTCATAAAAAGAAGTATTGTGAGAATGCCAATCATGTTATCGCAAAACCCATACGCACTTTTGTTATACATAGTTTGACGTACTTGTAAATCACAAATTTCATGCATGTACATAAATTTTTGTAGGTGAATTTTAAAATAACTTCACAAATTTTAAGTTTCTTCCTTAAAAAATTAATTGGCTAGCTATTTATGAAATTTTGAGCATAAAATCTGTTTTACATAGTATACTCTCATAGGATTTAATCAAAAATATTTTGAAAATCATTAAATTAAAAATTTTTGCGTAAATCGTACCATGTCCCCTTAATTTGCTTAAAAACATGTTTGTGATTTTTTGTATTTTAAACTTCCTATGCTTCATCTCTTTACCATTGAAAATGAAATTCTCTCCTCCTCTAATGGGCTGCATATTGGCGACTAAGCATTAGCAAATACAGCAAATCTCTAAATATGAGGGCCATTTCATGGCGGCTCTCGCTACTAATTTTGACGCTCGAATTAATTTTTTCAAGCTCTCTTTGGACGTTAAATATTGCTGTGATTTAACTTTGTCGAGAACACCAGAGCCAAATTGATACTCAAGGGATCTTTTATATGCCACATAATCATATGACATGCATGCCTACGATTTTCGCATCAAGGAAATCTATCGACTCCTGTTGGGATTGAACCCGAAACCTTCGGTTTACGAAACAGGCATGCTACTTTTAAGCCACCGAGCCTACTTTGATTGAAAATAACATTTTGAGTGTTATTTTTCCAAATTTTTAAATTTGGACATTAATCACGTAACAATTAACTATATCCAAATCTGTAAGAAATCAATATGATTGTTAAAGCAATTTCATTAAAAAACCGTTATTTGGAAAGCACTTTCAGATTATTTATTCAATTTTTCTGCAACTTAAAAAAAATCTCTGGACACTAAGGTATCCGACTACTTGCGACAACTTTTTTTTCCGAAAAAATGGATATATGGGGATTTTTTTGTGATTTTTATATTTATTTAGTATATTTTAAGGAAAACAATTCTAAAATTGATAAAAGAAAAACAATCTATTATTATTAAAATGGGAAAAACTAGTAAAAATGTTCAAAAAATTACATAAACGGGGCCCACTCTGTACAAAAATTTTATGAACAAATTCTCAATTTTTTAATTTTGATGTGTTACTTGGTTATTTCTGTTTGAAGTGATCTTCAGGATAAGAGATATTTTAATTTTTACAAAAACTAGAGCACTTTATCTTCGTGATTGTACGAAATTGCTTAAAAAAACATTGACTATATTCACATGAAGGACTGCAAATTTAGAAATAAAACAGTGATTGATAATCTGAGGATCAAAATACTTATACTGTTATGTAGAACATAAGCAAAAAATTTCAGCCAATTATTTACAAAACTTTTTGAGCAATCGCTGTCCCCGTTTGAGTTTTTAGAAAAAAAAACACATTTCTAGTAAAACGCATTTTAAAGTTTGACATCTTGTGTAAAGTTATGGCATCTGCTTTTACTAAAACGCTTGTAATTTTTGTTCTATTCGAGGGAAAAAAAACTTAGTATTGTTATTAAGCTAAAAAGATGGCCTATAAAATAAAATCATAAAAAAATTTGTGAATTTTTGAAAAATATCTTGATTTTAGGGTAGTCGGATACCTTAAGGATATTGAAATAGGGAAATTTCTGACGAAGCATTCAGTTCAATGTATTCAATACTAATTTTTTTTCTAGATAGTTAAGTGTTTGGATTATATTTGATAAAAAAAACACTTAATTTAAACAAAAGAATCAATTATCGTTAAAATAAACAGAACGGATTAAAGTGGGGCGTGCTTTTCATTTGTCTCTAAAATGTCAAAGGTTAACTGATTCTTCATCCTACTGCTCTCTTTTATGTTTGAATAAAGCTTACAAAAGATTCAAACAGACATCATTGCACAGTAGTAGACAGATGGAAGAATTGCTTTTTCTTTCCATTGAAGAGACAAAAGCGAAAAGAAAGGTGAGAAACAACTTAAATAGAACTTTAATTCTCTTGTGAAAGTAAAATAAATACTTTAGAGGTGAAAAAAGATTTCTTTCGTACTAGAAAATCTAGTTGCTATTTTTCTATTAAATTACTGCTTTATTTTTTCTTTTAAATTGGTTAGATTCGAAACTGAAGTACTTGCCTTTTAAAAAGAAAGAAAAAGAAACCGGTGCTGGTATCGAAAAGAATTTAATGATTAAAAAAAGAATAAAAAAAAAACTACCCCAAAGCGGTATAGATTAATTATTTGCTCGAAAATAGGGTTCAATTTGTGGGAAGGATATCCTAATTCAAAACCATTTTAAGACTATGAACTGTAGAAAAAAATAATGCACAATTTTAGAGAGATTTCCTGGTAAATTATAATAAAAATTCATTGACTTATTTTGCAGTGAGGAACTGATAAAGAAAAAGCAATATTCTTATATTTTAAGTTTTAGGCATTAAAATAATCTAATCAATAAAAGGATAAATATAGACTTAATACAATTAATTAATCTATTAATCGATCCTATATTGGAATTTGTACATGCATCAAACTCCTTTTGTTAACTATTTAAACCAGTTTTTTTCAAATTGTGAGACTTGCCCCCTAAGAGGCCCTGATATCCCTGTAAGGGAGGAATGAGTTTTTTGAAAAGTCCAAAATAAAAGATTTAAAATAAGTATTAATTTACCGAAAGAAATCCAATCAAAATGCATTCTGACATAATAAAAATTAAATGCACATTTAGAAGGATATATACATATAAATGTGTATCAGTACTGTACATTGTTTTTGATATTTAATTTATCCATATTAAATTAAGAACAAGTTTAATAATTAATAGTGCCGGTCATGGGGTTGTCGTGTACAAAATTTAATATTTATCTTGATAGTTTGTATGGTTTGTAATTAAAGTCGTATTGTAGCTTTAGCGTCAAAGTATATTTTTATTGCATTCAATATATTATTGCATGGGAGGGGGTGATGAAAATTATAATTGAAAATTGAGTCGCAAATATTGAAATTTTGAGAAGCACTGATTTAAACGAATATGAATAATAATAGCTACATTTTTTAAAATTGGGATACGATTCTTTATTTTAAATCAATGAAAAATGACTAAAATTTTAAAGACAGTTCATTGTTTAAAAGAGTTTTCTGAAATTAAAAAAAAAAAATAAAGTAAAAACCTTTTTAAACAATGGCAGTAGGAAAGTTTTAGCGGCAAAAAAGTCGTATATTTTACCATTGTAATGTATTTGGTCAGCGGAGAAAAATGCAATTAGAAATATGTTTGCTTCTCTCTAATTAATTTTCTCCTCTCCGCCGTACAAGGTAATAAAGTCAAATAAATCAAGTAAACATATTCCTTAACGATTATATTTTCTCCAAGTAAAGTGGAGCTGGTGAAAATCATAAAACTAATTAAAATAGGATAATTAGAGAAGTAGGGAGTAGATATTCATAAATTAATAACATAATTCAAATAAACAAGTAAGGGATACTTGAGGAATTACATGCGGGGGTAATTTTTTTCCAAGGAGAAGTACTTTCATAACGTATTTAGATAAAAACTTTATGTACCCTTTGTAAAAAAAACATTAATAGTACTTAGTCAACAACGCATTTATTTTTTTTTACTATTGTTCTAAATTTATGTTCTGTATATCAATTCAAATTAAGAATTACTATTTATTGAATTTAAATTTATTGAGACTCCATTGAAACTAAAACAAGTAAAAGCACATTACTCTGAAGTGTTGTATCTCTTTTTCTAAAGTGTCCCTCGAAGAATTATTTTTTGGGAAAATATCAAGTTTTTTATCTAACAGCAATGCATAGATATTAAAACTTGTTTAGTTAAGTTTATTAGTTCAATTATATAAAAACTTGTTATGTTTTTATAATACGGTTTTGCTTAGTTATAATTTTAAGACTATTAATATTACAGCCAAAGCAAAATTATATATATACGCATCAATTTTAGTATTAATTACCCGAGTTTCATTTTGCTATAACTTCCGCATTTTACACCATTAAAGAGAAATTAATTGTGATAATTTTAAATTGTTTAATTAATTTTTCATTAGTATTAATTAAACAACTGTTGCACACACACACACACATTTACTCTACGATATAAAAACTGTCAAATTAATTGTAGTAAATAATACTTAGATATAATTAATTGTTACACCATGTGTGTAAAGGCTATACCAATTTAAAATGTGTATAGTGCGATTCTATAATGGAAAATTTACTTATGCGTAACAAAAGTATCTTAGTTTTGCATTAATTACAAATATTTGAATCATGGAAAATATCTAGATTTTTTAATAGCAACTTTAAAACAACGCGAGGTCTATTGAAGATGGACCGTGAAATTTAGAATCTCATTCAAGTGACGAGCACTTGACCACGCCAACGTGATGACTTTGAGTTACGACAGAATTAACGTGTATCAGCCCATTTTACGCGGCGAGTCTTGGTTGGCACCAGGACTCGAACACACGACTCACTGGTTACGAGCTGGTGATTATGACCACTACGCTACTGCGCCCCCATGGGTTACGTCAAACATTTATATTGCTTTCAATTTTAAAGGGAATAAATTTTTTATGCGAAATACAAAATATTTTCAGAATGTATTGTATGATAAGGGATCCAGACTTCTCTTAACATTTATTCGTCTTTCCTTGAACGAAATAATACCCGTGATTTTGCCATTTTCTTACCAAAATAGCAAGCCTGTTTGAGTAATATATTTTAAAATTTTGTACAATCAATGCAAAGCAAACATTTAAGATTATGGTGTAATCCGTCATAGCATCATTGCATTATTGATATTTGCTATTAAATAAAAATAAAATGATGGAAAATTCTATGAAATTAGTATTCCTAAATGAGTAAAACCATGAAAATTCATATAATATCGCAGGATAATTTATCCAAAAGTGGCTCATGTGGCATTATATATTAAACTGGTCATCCCTTTGAAGCTGGGTTATAAAAAATTATATTTTATTTTCAAAAAATCAATACACACCATGCCTATATCGTGAGGTGTTTTCACAGCCTATTTGAAATTCATTTTAAAATACGAAATGAAATAATAGGTTTGAGATATTTTTAAGGATCTATATATTGCTATTTATATTATAACTACCCTTTATTGTTTCTGTGTAAAACATTTCCACTGCAAATTTCAATGGTCCGGAGAAGATGCGATAGTAATTTTTTTATTCCTTATACCGAGGAAAAGTTTTTTCTGTTTAATGTAGCGAAAATTCTACAAGCCTAAGATCACTCATTCGTGTATTAGACAGATGCGTTTCTGTCAGACACTCTGTAGATTGATCTAGATTTGATGAAGAAAATAAATAAAACCAGTGGGGAAGAAGGCATAAAATACTTGCACATTGGCGATAAAAACTACGTTTCTGACGATATTACCGTTTAAACTTTATGTCACTTACTAAATAGTAAACAAGAGAGACTAAAAGAAAAACACTTAATGTTACAGAAAAATTGCTCAAGGAAAAGACTTGTACTTGAGTGTTCCTGTTAAGTAAATAATTAAACAATATTTAATAATAAATTGCACTAGTAAGGAAAGAAACTTTAAGATAAGAAATCAGTTCGTTTGAAAGAACAAATTAAGGAAAAGTAAGAAAATAGTAGTTAAAGAAGAAAGTACACTTAGCAGTATAGAATCATTTTCTTACACATTTTGATAACAGTAACAAGCTTTCCTGAAGCTTGTTTTAAATTATCTCTCAATAAACAGAATTAAGTTAAATTAGTTTCCTTCTACTTACCATTCTACTTCTCATATTAACTTTCAAAACATGCTGCAATTAACCCCTTAACATGTTTTCCCGTGTGTCTTACACGGGTGAACTTGTATCTCGCGTTATTTTGTTTGTAATGCCCGTATGTGATCCGTTTTAGTAAAAAATAGATATGCTAGATTATAATTAACTTGTTTACAATATATGGTACCATTATGCTGCTATTTTCTTGTGTAAACCACGTGATGCAAAAAATAGCTTACACTGTACCTATATATTCATTTTCTGTCAAAAAAGAAAAAAACTCGATAGTTTCTTACGTATATATAAAAAAAAAAGGTTAAACAATTAAAGGGGTTTACAGGGTTAAAACAATGCATCAGTTTTTTTCTTTTAATGGCGAATTTTTGGATCAAAATGTTTTTCTTCCAAAAATATAACCAATTATTTTTTTTTCTATTAGGAAAGTTTCTTCCTGATTAATTGTTTAATGCTTCCCATTTTTTTCCGTAAAAAACTGAAACTATAAACCGAAAATTAAAAAAAAATATATATATTATGTATATATCCTTGCCATTTAAAAAGATTTAATGCTATCTAAATTTCCTTTTTTCCCTTAGATAATAAATTTGTGAGCAGTATATGAGTGTTATGTTTTATATACATTTATAACATTAAGAACTTTTTCAAAAGTGTTTTTAATTGAATAATTTTAAAATATATCAATTGAAATAAAATTATTAATCAGCTATGAAAGTTTTTGAATGACATTATATTACAAACTTCTAGTTGTTGAGTTGTTTCAATTTTACACAAAAATTTTATTCAATAAAACATTTAAAAGCTTCGCTTTAAAATTAAATTTAGGGTATTCGTCGACCTCTTTTTAATATAAAAATGGGTCAAGTACTTATTCTAGTTGTGCAGTAAAATACTGCAATACCATACGAAATCTTTTGCTGTGTATCAAATGCAGTATTTCAGAGTGAGCATCAATTGTTGTCCTTTAATTTCAAAGAGAACTTTGCTTGCAGGAGGTTGTTAAATATCTGGATTTCTCTTTTCAGATGATTTTATTTAACCCGCGGTCACTCGCGCCTGATTTTGCTACCGTCGTTACTCGCGGGGTGTAGAGAACACTCCAAACTTTTAACACGTGTATTTAATTATGAAAATAAAATTAAGTCATTATGATACATATTTATAAAGTACAAGATGTTTTTTGTAGTTTACAAATAAAATTATTAAATTTATTGCATACAAATAAGACTAACATTAATTTAAACTAAACACACAAAATGTTCATTTTAAATCACATAATTTTATATTTTTTCATAAACCAGTATATATATAAAACGTATATACCAGTAATAAATATACTTTATAATTAATAAGATAATGATAGTAGAAAGTAGAAAAATAATATTTTAATCATTTTGCAAACATTCAGAGCAGGCTGTTTACAAATGCTCAACTTCTCGCGGGAGTTCTCAGTCCCCAGATAAACTTTTGAAAGTCATTACATTCCAATCGTTCGAGAAAGAGGGATTGCATCAGGCCTGAAGGTTCAATGACCTAAAATGTGCAGCTACAGAAAAAATCGTGGTTCTGCGCATTCTTTTTAGAATCCTGGGAGGATTTTCTTGTTGCTGGGGTGTACACAACACCCCGCGCGAGGGATCGCGGGTTAATAAAACACCATGTAACAAATTCCTCGATCCGTTATGAATGCTTGAAATTTAATCAAATGGATGTTTTGTGAATTTCATTTTAAATGGTTCATTTGTATCCTAGGGATGAAAAATTCTTTAAAATAATCTTAATGTCTAATGTAAAGAATCGATTTAATTTAAAGTGACAACCATCATATCAAATAAATAAGATTGCATCAAAAAATTATTGGCAAAGAAGAGAACTGGTCAGTGAATTAAGTCGATCTAAAGGTGGTAACAGTAATATGTTAAATGTATCGTGGAACAAAAGGAGTCCAAAGCACAGCTGCTACAGTCGTAAAAAAATTAATAAAATTCCCGAGAGTTGGATAGGATTCAAATAATAGCACTCCCAGAACAGACTTGTTTTCTGTGAAATTAGTATCAGAAAAGTTTGAAGAACTTTTCTAATATTATTTGTTTTACAGCTGGCTGCCCCTGTATAAAGTGGTTTTCCTATTTCGGCAAAAAACATAACGACCTAGTGGAAAACCTAAGTAATTGGATTTTACCTAACCTTTTCTGATTTGGCCTTTTAGGACAATGTGTGTAGTGTAATGAAAATTATATTCTTTTTCAATGAGGCAGAAAATGAATAGAGTAAAAGTAGTAATCGCAATTTTCCCCAAAAGTAGAGGTAAAAAGTAACGGCGAATTGAAAGTTAAAAATGCTCTGTGTAAAAATTTATTGTTTTTTTTGTGCAGTTCGAAAGCGTATTAGTGAAACTAAAATAAATTTTTTCGGGTTTTCTTTACTTCTCAACATCTTCTAAAACTTTTTTTTTTTTAAAAAAAAAGAGTAAAACTGTAACTTAAAATATCTTACTTTTACACAAATCAATTATAGAGTGAAAATTATTATACAAATTTGATTTATTTTTTAAATTTTTGATGTTTATTTTTTTGAATTGCAAGATTAAATTCTGCAGATTGAGGATAATCATTGATTTTAAAATAATATCTGGTTATCCAAGATGATTTTTGATTATGTAATTATCTATGATTTCATCTAAGATAAGATCTGAAATTGATGCATTTATATCAGAAAGAAGTTTTGAAACACGCAGCAGTTCAAGTGGTTTGCATTAATTAAGACATATAAATGTAGCATTCCCTAATTTAATTAAATTAATCATGTATTTAGTTAATTATTTTATGAGATCAGAATGTCTCTAAAGTATTATACACTTCACTAAAAGTTTTTCAAAAGTCAAAAATTCCAACAAGAGAAATAATTCACTCTGCAATGTGATAAATCTGGGAGAATAAACAAATTTATATTAAAATTAAAATTAATTGTAAAAGAAAACCAAAATGATTACAGTTTCAGTTAAACATTTGTGTAAAATTAAAAAGAAAGTATAATTAAGTGATACATTTAAAATTTAATGAAGAATAATAAATATTATAATACGTTTAAATTTAAATTAAATTTAAAATAACCTTAATTTCTAATTATAAAGTGTAAGATATTTATAAATAAAATTGATAATTAAGCGCTATATGACTAAAAATAAATTTTATAATGTTTTGCTTTAAAAATGCGCGTGTTTTTCATATATTTCTACAAACGTAGATTAATATGCATGCTAATTTGGGTATGGTAATTTAAGCTTCGTTCGACAAATATTTAAGGTGATCTTTTTTCCAATAAGAGCTTAAGATTTAATTTATAATTAAATAAAAAAAATAATGTAAAATGCATTTATCTCAAAAAATATATGTAAAATGCATTTATCTCAAAAAATATATGTAAAATGTATTTATCTCAAAAAATATATGTAAAATGCATTTATCTATATAAAAAAAAATGAGAAATCGTAGAAATTACTAAGGTTCCTTTACATTTTACGAGAGAATTTTTCTATTAAATTACAATAAAAGAGTTCTACTTCATTATACCCGCATTTTTTCCGTGTGGCTACTTTCTCAAGAAGAAACAAAATAGCAGGAAGTATATGAAAAACTAATTTTAATGTCTTTAACCTAATTTGCTAAATACCACTTTCAACATTGACTTATAAGTCGGTTCAGAAAAACAGGGTCCTTTTTTTACGCACACAGAAAGACAAGAAAATAAAATGATAAAATTTTATGATGGAAAAAAAAATTGCACTTTTATTTTGTGATGAAAGTGTCTTCTTGTAAGAGAAACAAAGTATAAAATTGTCATTTAATTCTCTTTGAAGGATTTTCCCCCAAATTATCAAGAAAACTAAGAATTTTATCAAATGTTTCTACGACTTTTCTATCGAAATTTTCTACCTGTCAAGATAATTCAAACACTGGAGCCAATGACAATTTTAGTATTCAGATTATAAAATATAATAGAAAGCAAAGTGCTAAAAATATTCAAAGTTCGTAATATTTTGATTTTTTCAGTTTAACAATTCAAAGGAATGTGAAATATATTTTCAGAATAAATAAGACTTGATTTTTCCCTCTTAATAATAGAAATTTAGTAAAAATAAGAAACTTCGCTTAATTTTTTTTAAAGATTTTAATTTTCTTTACTTAAATTAGTGAATAGATTCAATTTTTTAATACTAGAAGACTAATTGAAATATGTTTCTTTTGAAAGTTTTGGTATATGAAACGTAGTTTAAAGTAGCATTTCAGTTATAACTTACATTTTTTCAATCCTTCAGTCCAATGCAATTGATGGAACACTGATTTAGCAAAGGGTATAGATTTAGTACAAAATAATGTAAAAACAGTATAGAAGAATTGAAATACCTTACGAAACACACTAAAATTACAAGTTAGCAAACTACACCTGCGTAAATCATGATACCTATGATAACCTACACTTATGAAACATGCTGATCTAGAATTATAAAAATTCGCAAATAATATGAAAAGCTTTTTTTTTATTTCAAATATGTCAACAGACTTATTATTAAGAAAATATTGACCATACTTTTTCTCCTGGTAATAATTTCTTGTGAAAACTTTCATGTTGACTGCATCATAACTCAGAATGGAGGTGATGTCTCAGAAAATCGATAAAGAAAAGATATAATCGATTTTTGAAAAAAAAAGTTTACACCTGTTACTCCCCATGTCATGTGCTTCAGCCAACTAAGTCAGGGATCAATGAAATCAAAGGGTAAAAAGAAGCGATTAGCTTTCCGTTAGCTATTCTCAGGAGAAATCACGCTTGGCTGGGTTTCGTTAATACGTTTAGGCCAGAAAAACGTTTGCAAACCTTATCTATATATTTAAGCTCAGATTTATAGATGGTTTACCAGTAGTTTTTTGGGTAATAAAAACACATCGCATGGTACACAATTATAATTTTAGAATTGTTGAGAACATTTGCTTTAATGGAAAATTGTTTTTACCATATGTTTATCCGTTAGTAGTTTTTATTAAATTATTATCTATTTTAATTCATAACTTCAAATTCTTCTAAACTGATTTCGTAATTGGTACAGACCACTTCTTTCTGCTTATTCTATTGTCTATCAGTACCAATCAAGATTCAAATTGAAGGAAGAGAAACAGACATATTTGAGTAAAAATAAGATAAATACCCTCTGACTCTTCTAAAAAAGTAATATTACTACTTTAAAAAACGGAGAAAGCGCAAAGAAAAGTTTATTGAGATGGGAATCTCAACCTACCTTAAGCCTCTTACTTCATGTATATTTCAGTTCCTTTTCTATTAATACCTGTATCTTGAAGTTCATATAAAAATTCATATAATTTTGAAATAACGAATTATTACTCTAAGGCAAAAAAAAAAATAATAATAAAATTCGATTTTATTAAATACTTAAGACGTTGCAGTAATTTTGAAAAACGTAAAGATTTGGTTGTTCTCGACATTTATACAATAAATTCAAAAGATACTTAATGCATCGTAAATTATAAATAAATGGTTCGGAAATAAAACGCACAAAATTGTTCAAACCGTGGGAGGCTATAAATTTGAAAAATAGGATATTGAATTTATCAAAAAAGATATATTCTATTATAAATTCTCCTTATTAAGGGAAGAAGTGCTAGTGATTAGCGCTATGCAGTTCAAATGCTCTTTAAGTCAGGTATGATGATTCTGAGAATTGAAAGAATATTCAGGATTTCAAAGGTTAACTAAAGGATTTTTGCACGAAAAGCTAGAACAAATAACCCAGCTCTGAGAAAGGAAAAAAAGTTTCAAACTACAATTGCACAAGACTTAAAGTGTCCCATGCTTAGACAACACTTCTACCATGAAATAAAGGAAATTTAAAAGAAAATCCCCTTTAACACCACCGGCCAAGAAAGCATGTTGGACTTTTGCCAGAAAAACAATGACCTGGAAGTATAACTAGTAGACAAAGATTTCTTCTAATAAAAAAATTGAAACTCGATGAATCCAATGGTTATCAGCTGTACAAGCACTATTTTAGCTTTATTATGAAAGAGAAAATGAGTTGCCAACTAAATGAGAGCTTGCCACTTGCATTAGTAGAATTTTTGGAGAAGAGAAAAGCAAATAATGAGTATTGATACAAGAAAGAATTCTTTCGAGTTTATAGATTTATTAAACGATCAGCTTTAACACCGCTAAAAGAATTCTGTATAATAATGGCTATATATTGTAGAAAGATAATTTATACAACTATTTTTTTAGAATTAGAGAAAGAAAAATAACAAACCTTTAACAATGACATATTTTGAATAAGTGGTCAAAAGGATTGAGAAAATGTTTTACCCGGCAAACTTTGGGTTTAAGTTAAGGTTATATATATATTCGACAGTCATTACCCCTCAAAGAATGAACCTGCAGTTTTTATAATAATAACAATTTTGCTTATGAATTTAATATTACATTATTTTTTTAAGTTCAGGTCATAGCAATAAAAATCATTAGAAGAAATTATAACGGGTCTATTCACGTTCTTCCATCTAATTCTCTTGGGAAATATAACGGGTCTTTAAATATTATTTTATTGAAAACTTTCCTCCGAAGAAGATGTGGTTATGTAAATCAAGGCTTGTATATAAAGATTAACTTTCGAGAGGAGAGAGAGGTTAGAAGCGAACAGGATTGCAAGTAGTAATTAACGTTTAGCTAGACGAGAGCGCTTCGTTGATAATTTGATTAATATTGAGATTATCGATTTGGTCAATTAGTGGTTAAATTGGATTCAGGTCGGTATGCATTGGATTACTTTAGAAAGCATTTCCAAATATAAGAAGGTGTATTGCCTGGACGTGCTAAATGTAAGTGATCCGATTTATTATTAAATTTTCTAGCATCTCATCTACCTCGCTATTGCTCCCCATATTTGTCAACTTGGGTTGTTGAATTTGTGTCGTTACTAAGAATATTTAATAAATAGAATTTGTATTGACTATGGCTAATCTTCCTTCTGACCCTCTTACACTAATGGATGGCACCGGCCATCCATTACAAAATGTATTAAGTTTTTGAATAAAATGAAAACAAGAAATCTCTCTCACCCACCCACGCGCCCACATATATACACACAAATAAGTTTGTAATACACAGTTTTATAATTTACTAAATTGTGACTCCCTTTCTTAAGCATTGAGAAGACTGCTATTTCAGAGGTATATACTTTTGTAAGAAAGTTATTCTCTTTAAACATGTTTGATAGAAAATTTTATTTTAAAAACTAATACATAATTATAAAATAAATATTTAACATAAAAAGTGATGCACCATAAAGGAACTCACTGAATAGGACGAAATTGTGTATGTAGATCTATACAACATGAGGAAAAAGTGATCGACTATATCAGAGTTAACATTCTTTGATACTTCCATATCAACGACCCGACATGTATCAAGGACACCAATGACTAAAAGTATCATTGATAGGAACTCAGTGACCGGAAGCTGAAATCGTGGAAACCACCAAGCATATTTACAGTAGTGCTAGGTGCATTCGACCGCACAAACTGGAGCAAAATTGGTTTCAGCGAAGAGTCCTGCATCCAACTAAATCCCGATTTCTATTGAAGATTTATCTGGAGACGCCCAGGAAAGTAGTAGTATACTCATCTGACTGTGTCGTCTGACAACCAGTAGTAATGGCTTAGGGTGCCAGTTCATTTGAGAGCCGCTTTTTTGGATACTACCCATTTTAACACGGCAGTACGTCATCGAGATTCTACGTTTCTCAGTATAAGCCCGACTTTTCACGGACCTTTGGGCGTACATATCCACAAGACAATGCCCAACTGTACATGGAACACCTTTCGACCGTGTTTGTCTTCCTATTTTTGTAATACTTATCTCGCTAATGGTATCACCAGTTCTCTCACTAATAAGGCCCGTTAGGTCTCTGTAGAACACATGTCTCTGGATTGGGCTCATATAACTCGCTAATTGGAACGAGCATGGCAAGCCATACGGCAAGAGGACATTCGCCAAATTTACGAGTCAATGTTCAGACTTGTATCAGGGCCAAAATTGGGAGAAAGGATTTTTATATTATTGCTCTTGTAGTTGTATTTCTTGAATAACACAATCAATTCCTATTACACTGTTAGTATTACATTTTCAACACATGTACATCACATCTAACGATTTTTGACCTTTCGAGTAACACTATCTTGGTGCATCATGTTTATGTTATAGAGTGTAATATTGTTTCATGGAAATACTTGCAATTTTCTTACACAACTCTTTCTCATTAACTATAAATAACTGAATAATCAAACATGTTTTTATCCGAATAATCCAACGCTTAGTCAAGAATTTACGTGGTTAATAAGCTTCAATGTCTCGTAGCAAAATAAACATAAGTCACTACATTTAGTGATATTTTAATATAAAAGATATCACACCTTAATAAAAAAAACTGTAATTGTGTTAAGTAAAAAAATAAGAAATATATGATTTATGCACATTGAGTTATTAATGAAAGTATTTTTTGACAAATGCTTATTAATGCTGCTATAACTTTGGTAGCTGACTTCGTAAACTTTCTCGGAAGACAGCCAAAAATCATCATTCATGCTATGCTGCCGGTTTATAGCCATATAAAAACATGAAGTCATTCATTAAGAGATAGGCTTTAGAACATGTGAATGAAAGTTGTGTATTTCGTTTTTGTGAAACGTACATATGCGCTGAAAATATTAAAAATTTAAATTCTCTCACAAAATAGTCAAGAAGTATTTCTCAATATATTTAAGTCAGATAATATAATCTTCTTAAAATAATTTTTAAGAAATCGTTATGTTAATAAATAGTTCCGAAAATTGTGAAAGAAATTTAAATTTTATAACAGTACTTTTTTCAACTAATTATTAGATATATTTTAAAAGAGACAGTAATAGTTATAGAGTTTATTCTGATTTCTATAACAATAATGAAAGAAAAAATTACTTATAAATAATATTTTTTTGAGTACTTCAGAGATGTATTCAGTGGTTAAATTAAAAAAAAAGAATAGATTGCGAAAAACATTTTGAATATTATAACATGTTAAAAACGTGCTATAGTTTGAAGGTAACTGATTTTGTGTAATTTTGCTGTTAAAACAATAACTATTTACTCATAAACGAATGAAAATATTCCCACAACATAAATTGTACATAAAAAACTAGGAGTTATTAGAGTTTCTGAACAAAATGCTCAAAATAATTTATGAAGACTAATTGGAGTTTTAGTTTAGTCCTATTTTTGGACTAATTAGTTTTTCTAAATTTTATATTTCTAAATTTTTTACTTGTATTTTTAATTAAATATAGCAAATTATTTAAAGTTATGTATCAGATTGTGAGGCTAATGTAATAAAAAGTAGTAAATGTGTCCGTACTCTTAAGGAAGTTTAAGAATTTGACATCCCAATTTATTACAATAAAATGATAACATCTTTCCAGAGAATAAAGTTAAGTTGTATAATACATTATTACATCAAAGCATTAAATCTTGCAACTTTCTGCATGAGAGAAATAAAACTTTTTTATTACGATGAGGGAAGTTCTTATAGCCAAACAACATTTATAGTTATTCGTAATTAATAATTCTGTGAGTAAACGAATTATGAAAAACAAACTAAGCAAAAGTAAATACTAACATTACCACAATAGTTAAAATACCTGAAATAAGCGAAGACTTAATTCTTCTGAAAATAAATTACCTGATATAAATAAAGACGTATTAGGTAAAATAGTAACGATTATATATGACAGAGTTAATATACTTTCGGTCTCTCAATCATCTCAAGATACTTAAGCTAATGTGCAATCTATTTTAAGCTTGTTGTTTCACATGAGTAGAATTCTAAATAAGAATGGATTCAAATTTCAGCTCATTAAGCCATGGATAGGTAACATAGTCTCTAATTAAACCTCAATATGGATTGTTGAATACTAATTACTCTTGTACTAATTCCCCACTCCTTACATCATATTATAATTAGCATGCTCGTTTCATTTCAATGAATATTCTAGAGTTAATTATTGCCAAAAAACATTGTTAAATAAGCCAATAAAGACAAAAGGGGCCTAAAATAGCTTTTCTACCTCTAAAACTATCCTAACTTTTTACCTAGTATTCAATATTCTTAATTTTACTTATAATATATATTAGTGAAATATTCTCTAAGGGAGTTAATTATGATTATATATATTATAAAGATTTATTTTTAACGATCGTAAGCTTTTTACATAAAAAGATTCTGTTTTTTGAAATGTAATGAAATTAAGGATTATTAAGTTCGCGAGTAAAAAATCAAAAATTAGCAAAAGTGGAATAAAATTTGAATTAATTTCTTAACCCTTGAATAAGTTAATTATTAAAAATCATTTTAATGTTTTATTACTTACTTTATTCCAAGCAGATATTGAAGCAGTATAATGAAATTTATTCATGCATCATATTCTTTTATAAATTTTCGTAATAAAAATGTTATTTTTCCGAAAAAATAATGATCAAAATCTTAAGAAGCTTACGCTCTAATAAAATCAAATTGGCTTGCGTTTCAATTAGCTACTAATAATTTAATTAGCTAATTAATCACGTCACACGTAATTATTCAAGTGCTAATTAATTCAGGAAGGAACTTCGGCAGTAATGATTTTTAATGTAATTGCAAAGATCCTAGATCTGAAACATAATTTCAGATAAAAAGAAGCAATTTTTCAAAAAGAATTTTATTTTCTTAAATAGAAAAATCCCAATCTATAATAAAAATAAATATTTTGTAAAACTACTGAATTTTCTTTTTGCTTGTTTAATTAAAAATGTAAAGGAACTTCTATTTTGTTTTGATAGTAAGATGCGATAAAATTTTACTTGTACTGGTTCCCTCTTTATAATTTAAATTTTGTTTTTTTATTTTTAAGTTAAAAATCAAATGATTTTGGACTACCAGGGACCGAAAACCCCTCGTTCTTTGATCATTTGAATTTAATTTTTAGACATTCTATTTCTTGATAAAATAGTATTCATTTTTATAATTCCTACTGTTAATTCACACTCTCCCTATAAAGAGTGGTCCTGAATTCATGGTACAAACTCTGAGGGTAGATACAGGGCATTGTGTAACAATCATTTATTGTTTTGGAATGTATGGGCATAAGTGACGTGGTGAGGAAGGGGAAATAAAAGAAAAGAGAAAAAATGAGTTATGGGTTGGTTGCGTTGCCGGTAGGGGGCAGTAGATGTCTAGCCGTCGTTCAACACGATTCATCTTAGTACGGAAAAGCGCCATTCGCAATTGTGCTGACGCCTACGATGGAAGATTTTACGTATGCTGAAATTGCAGAAATTCATTGCAAGTACTACAATGGAATTGATAACGGCAGAGCTACGTTACGAATATATCACGTGTAGTGTCCTAATTGACGAATGCTGGATCGCAGAATTTTTCAGCGGTTACATCGTTAACTTCGTGAAACACTTTCGCTAGACATGATGCTTGTTGAACAAGAGTTGTACGCAGTTCAAGCCTGGAAGAAAACACGTCGATTGTTGTGACTGATAGTCCAGAGTAAAGTACAAGAGCGGTTGTTCATCACATAAGCATGAGTCAGACTTTTTGTAGAGTGTTAAGCGAAAATCGCTTACACCTCTTCCATTTTCAGCGAGTACAAGCTTTGAATCCAGCAGACTATCTTCTCCGACTGCCAGTGTATAGTACAGTAATGTGCGCTGCAGCTGGACTTCATAGCTCATATACTGCAAACATTACACTTGTCAACGAAGCTTTCAATAAATACTTTGTCTTTAATTTCGTCTCTTATTTTTTGTGTTTGTGCCTTACCGAGTCACTTGCGCCTATACATTCCTATACAATAAATTATTGTTACAATGTCTTGTACCTACTCTTAAAGTTTGTACCATGAATTTGGGACCATCCTGTACATATATATATATCTTGTTGTTCAAATTTTTAATCGTTAATAAAATGATTTTATTCATCCACTCAAGTTCAAATACATTTTTTAAAGCTTGTAGTGGATGACACTTAACGATAATACAGTTTTTTCAAATATTAATTAATTTATGAATAATTAGTAACAAACAAAAATAATAGTTTAACACCATATATAAAAAGGAAAATCTCTCGTTGTGTCCCCTTAGAGCAATGGGTAGCGCTTTGGATTTCTAATTTAAAAGTCGTGGGTTCGAACCCCATCTAAGATGGCCTAATTTCTGAGAATATTTCTTTTTACAATACTATTTTGTTGGAATAATTAAATTTAATTAATGAATAAATAGTAACAAACAGAAATAATAGTCGAACACCCTATATAGAAAGGAAAATCGCTTTCTATTTTCCCACTTAATATTATGATTCTGTTATATGTATATACATATTTATATTAAGTGTAATTATTTAATAAAAAGTAACTAAAATAAATTTTTCTTAGTTGATCTAAGTAGGAATTGACTTAAAAACCTTTTTTATATTTCTTGTTATAAGCTTAGACTGAAAGCTATTCTTTTTTTAAATGTAAAATTTTTTTCAGAATGTTTTTACTATACACATATTTTAAACATTTTTGAATTCTAAATTTTATATTTTTAAAAGAAATTATCAGAGTAATTTCAGTCATATTTAACTTTTTTTTGGATTATACTTTGACCTTCAATGATAAAGTTGTTCTTTGAACGTGAATCAAAATGCGATCAATCTCTTCGGACCATCGCATTTTCTCTATAAGCAATAATTTTTAAAATAATCCCATACAGCATAACTTTTCGCTCCCTCTGTATGAACTCTTTTCCTTTCTGAAATCAATTCCAGTGGAATTCTTTCCTGAGCAATCGCATTTTGGGAATGAGAAAAAGAAGAAATGAGTATTGTCTTTCAAAATTACTATACTTCTTATATTCCAAAATTGCATTGAAGTTTCAATCTTTTATTTGGCTTTTCAGACATTTGAAAATACTTTTTGATATTTAATTTTAATGTTGCTTTTTTAATGATGAGTAGAAAAGGTGAGTGAATGAAAACGTATCATCTTTTTCCTCTCAAAAGTTCATTATAAGCAATAATTAATCAAGTATTTAGTATCTATGGCAGAAGAAATATTTTCATGTTTATTTTAACATTCAAAAAGTTTAAAAAAATGAAAAATTCTTGAAAAATTCAGCAAACGATTTATTTGTCACCTAAATATAGAATTATTTCTAATCATACATTTTTTTTAATAAGAAATTGTTTTAACATTTAAAAACCTTTTTTTTACATTTGAAAAAATATATACACATTTTTACATTAGTTCTATATCATGATCTTGAAATAATCCCATTTAAGGTATCACATATCTCAGTGATTTAATATTGAAGATTAGAATATAGATAATTAATTAACAATTCATTTATAATTTACATCCATTCACCTAGAAAAATTTCAATATCACATTGTAGTTTATGGTTTTTTTTTTGCAATTCCTGTTTAATGTTTATAGTTTGTCATCGTATATGATGTAAAGAGTGGATAATTATGAATTTTTTTATATGCGGGGGTACCTTATATATTTTGATCAAAATGGTCTGATAATTTTATAATTAAAGCAATGAATCCTGGTGAAAGTTTAAAATGAAATCTATTGAATTTGCTAATGGATTATGCGTGTATAAAACTATTGAGAATATATGAACATAATTATTTTCATCATTTGTTTTTACAATCATTTTTAAAAATTTAAGAATGAATAAGATGTCCGAAGAAATATTGGTAGCCGACATGAACCATTTTAGCTCTATTAAACCAGTTTTTAGTGTATTATTAATATGAGGTTTTAAATATTTATCAACTGCTTGAGGGAATAATTGGTGGGAATTTTTTTTATAATAATGCAAAATGAATAATTTAACAATGATATTTTTTAAATTACTTCCTCTATTACACTTTTAAGTTGTTTTTAAATTGATGCTACATGATAATTTTAAAGACAATTTTAGTGTTAAAATGTATTTAAAGATCGGTATATCTTTATGTTCTTAAAACCTATGCAACTCTTAAGCACACATCACTGCATAATCAGAAGTATTCAATGGTTTGGCAGATAATAATTACATTATTAAAATATTTACAGTGTTTACAATAACTAATACATTAACTTCGAAAATTTTAAGCATATATATTAAAATTAAATGTCTTTTGAGTTTAAGGTAAGGAAAAAACAAGAACTAACTGAGACGACAGCAGATATTTTCAACCGCAGTATACCACCTCTAAAACTTTTCCATTTCGTTTTTCGAATTGAATCTTTATGAGTTATAGTCAGTGTTTGCTTTTATATATATATAGTCTGTGTTTAACTTAAAAGGTAGAAGTTTCATTACTTAGCTGACTTTCAAAGCAACTATACACAAGAAAGCTGTCAAGTAGTATTTGTTTAAGTTTGAAGCTTCATCCATTTCACTATTCACATTTAATTTTTATTCTCTTTTGCTGGGAAAGGAAGTTTGGAAGTAAACATTCATTAAGTTTATCCTGTGGAATATTCGTAAATCTCTGCATGTGCATCAGTTACAATTATTTTAGATAATTTCGTTGGATTAGTAGAAAATGTATTTTATCGTTAAAAATTGCCTTTGGAACACACAAATATTGCAAAACGAATTGACTATACCAAGAATTTGATGAACCAATGTACTAAGATCTTGGTTTTTGCCACATATACGTAATAAAATAGAAAGAAGGAAATTATTTGATAAAATCTAGAGCTACCTGTTAACATTCCAAGCTGAATTGGCGTTGTAATTGTTGCTGTTAAAAGATTGTCTTCTGATTTATAAGAACTAAGGGAACATATTTACATATGTTTTCGATTCATTTCTTTAATAATAACCGCATCAGTCATTAAGTTGTAAGAACACCAAATGGGCAAAAAAAATCCAGTTAGGTTGTGATTAGAAATCTTTTAAATTCTTAATATTATCTAAATATCATCAGATGAAACTGTAATTGCGTCAAATAATGCTCAATAAGCATACTATGCCTTACATTTACTTTCACTTAAATCATGTGTACTTCTTATATTATCAATGTTTTAAACTATCGTATAAAATCATCAAAATAGGTAAGATAATTTTGTCCTTGCCCTTTTCCTTCGAATAATATAAATTTCTCTATTTTTTTTCTTAGAATAACACAAAAAGTTAAAAGTAAATTCCATTTTATATAAAAATAACCGAAGGGCTTAGTTCATAAAAAGGAAAAAAAACTCTTGCTCGAAAGAACAGCTTTAAAAAAAAAACCCCATGAGGAGCTGCTTTGCACTAAAATCTCCTTCCATCATTGATTCCGAGCTTATCAGGGATAAGCTTGGAATTCAATATTGTACTATAAGCCGACAGGTTGTTCTTCGCTTTGTTTGTTTCTGCACCTTCCTAATCAAGTTATTGTACATCTTGCATCAAAGTGAAAGGACTGTGGCAATGACATGTGCTTTCCACGATAGAACGAATTCCATGTACGAAATGGGAATAGAAGTCTAGAGAAAGGAGCTTTATTTATATATCTATTCAGTGATCCTGGATTTTAATCAGACTGGTAATCTATTTCCCTGGGAGTTTCGAATCCATTTCCTTAAGTAAGCCTTCACGCAAAGAGATGTGAAATGATCATACAAGTAAATTCAATATTTATATAGTTACTTATCATAAATTGGAATTCAGTTAAAATGAATTGTCTGTGAATAACATTTCGCGTATTATAATGAAAACGAATCGAAAAGCCGAGAATAATAAAATCAAGTTTTCACTACATGCTAACATTCTTTTCCTATAATTGTATTTTATTATTTCTTAAATTTTTTTTTTGTAAATTTTCAGTTTTTGAGCAAATGATTATTATTTGAATTAATGCTTCAGGTAAACATAAATTCGAAAATATTCGCTAAGTAAAAATAAAAAATTGACCTAAAAGAAACGATATTAAATTTGGAATCCAAATTACATTAATAATATAAATTTTTCATACATAAAAAATAGGCTTAGTAAGTGATTGATTATTAAGGTCACACTGTAAGGCAACACGTGAGCTATTGGCGACGGATTTTGAACCAAACGAAGAGGACGACACCTGAGATCTTCTCCAAACTATCACATAACAACAGATTTAACGTGCATCAGGTCCTCTACACAGTGGGTCTTCATTGGCATAAAGCTCAAAATCATGACACAGTGGCCATAAGTTCATGACCATAATTATTAGGCTAACGAGGTCAGAAAAAAGTTTACAAATGAGCTCTTATTTTTAGCTTTAATGTAAAATAATACTCCAGTTGCTTTAGAGTTATTCTAAATTCACTTGGTTGTTTTATCTTTAATTTTTGTTTTACATACCTTTAACTTTAGTATTTTTAGAGATTTAAGATTTTAATGACTAACAAATTGAAAGATAATAATGATTGGATTTAATTCTTTTTAGATAAGTTTGGCATCTTTATTTTGAAAGGCGCCAATTGATTTGATGTTAAGCTTGCAGCTATTTTAGTAGAATTTTTATAGTATGAATTTTATTCGTAACAAGTTTTCATATCTAATAAAATTTTTGCAATATTTACGTATATTTCTAAGCATAACGGGTTATACAGAGCATATAATAAAACTTTTGCATTTTTTTATATGATAACAAACTCAAAATTTTTTTAGTAAATGTCACTGTTAAGGCCTGATATAAGAATATCTATAAGTAAATAGCTTATTTATTTTCACGAGCCATGTGTCCTTACATGCAATTAGTTAGTAACGAACAACCCTCCATATATTTACCTCTAATTAACTGCATATTACCAATAAATCACTTCCTCAAAATGTGGAATACCTAAATATAATCTCCATATACCCCGAAAGCAAATTAAACATCATTAATTTAGAATTTAATGAGTTAAAATATTCATGATTACTCGCGATAACTGAAACAGTGTTGCAATAAAAATGAAATTAATCGATATTTAATTATTACAATTAAGATATTAATATTAACTATGTTCATTTTTATACGTATATTTAAAAAAAATCATAATTTTATAATTGATACATTTTTATATTTTCTTTATGATTCGAAATTAAATGCCCCTTACAAATAAATGAACTAATACTTAAAGCGAGCTTCAAATAATGCACTAAATTTTACAAAAAAAAATTCATTTTAAAATATTCAAGACGCACTTTTCTATTGGCATCGTCTTATTCAAGACCCACCGTGAAGAGGAGATTGATGCATGTTAAATTTGTCAAGGGACAAACGTTCTCCTATTGGCTTGGTGAGGAAGCTAGGAGAAGATGCCAGCTCAGGTGTAATCACTTGACTATGGTTCAACATTAAGAGGTCCGTCGCCAATAGCTTTCGTGCTGCTTTATAGCGCGACGTAAATATAACTCCACCCCCACTTATTCGTCTTATTCAAATCAACGCTTCTTTTCTGTTTTCATTACATTTTACAACTGTATTTTTAGGTATTTCTGTTAGAAATTTTTTTTTTCTTTCTCTTTTTTTGTTGGATTTCTCTCTATCACATTTGCAAAAAAAATTTTTTTTTTCTGAAACTGTGTCTAAACTACGTTATATATTTCAAGCATATTAAATACGTATGAAAAATAAAAAGTAAATTAATATATAAATTAAGATTTTAAGTATGCCCTTTTTCTTTCTTTATTTTGTTTTATAACTCAGATTTGTTTCTCATGTAATATAGACGTAATAAGCTAGGAATAAAGCAAGGATAATTTTACATGTCACATAAGTCGTGCTCTAATAAATATTCAATATATTTTGCACATTCACTAATTTTTTGTGCTTCCAATAAAACTGCTTTTCAACCACAGTTGATTAAATACAGATAATTATCAAACTAATGAAAACACCTGTGAATAAATGACATTTTTGAATGCTCTTCGTAAGCATTAAAACATATTGAAGGCTACCAGTTTTTTATAAATAGAAATTCAGATAATCTAGTAGTATATGTGATAGAGTTCAGTAAGTCTTGAATTTTTTCCGAAAGCGTAAAAAATGTCGGACCTCTCAGATTTTCAAAGATGCCAAATTGTAGGAGCTCGTCTAGTTGGAGCAAGTGTGACCGGAACAACCCAGCTTTTAGACATTTCTAGAGGTACGGAGTCTAAAGTTATTAGAACATAAATACAGCCCGGCAAGACAAGCTTGTCAAAGCAAAATAGTAAATGGAAAGAGAAGCTCATACACACATTGAAAGATATCGACGGGTGTTGAAGCGGCCTGAAATGTCTAAAAAGCGAACAACTGCAGAAAAAGTGATCGCAGAGCTCAATCAGTATTTGGATTTAGTGTCAATGATTACAGTTAGAAGGCACCTTCATAAAAAGAGCATTTACGGCAAAGAAACAATTCCCAGGCCACTTGTCACAGAGATTAATGCCAAAAGTCATCTTCAGTGGTGTCATACTCACAAAATTTGGCTGATTGATAAGTGAAAGAAAGAAATATGGTCTGATGAATCACAAAAGCCTTTAGCTATTTTTCTTTTTTTGAGTAATGACACTTATCGCCTTCCATAAGTGTAAATCTATATTTCCATGAAAAAATAAATAATTAAATCAGAAATGGAATTAAAAAAGCGATTAATATGTCCCCAATACTTCCTACAAGACAATAATCTTCCGCCTTACGTAGGATTCTAGAATAGTCTTATAGAGATGATTTCTGATCGTGACGAATAGGTTTTAAAGCGATTAAAATTCAGTGAACTGTCACAACAAGCGTCATTTAAATTTTGAAATCTTTCTTTAACTTAGAAAAGCTTAAGGCTCACTTTTGAAAATTCATGTCCTTGAATCCTTGCATTTTTATTCCTGTCTGAAAAGTTCATCTAGTTATCCTGTAGTCTAGACAGAATAAAAGAAGAATTTGAAATTGTTTGCTTGTATATACAGTAAAAGAAATCGAGATAGGAAGAGATAGAGAAAAGAAGAAATAAGTAAAGGAGGAAACAAACCTTCATAAAAGATAGTAAATTCAAAAACTCAATACATTTAATCAATTAAGTAAAAATCTAAATATTTTTTCATTTACCAATAGGATGCCTTTCTTTTTAAAGCTTTGTTCGTATAAAAATAATAGCTAAGGACAGAAAGGGCTGAAGGTAGTGAATATTCTGTTAAAAGCAACTAAAAACGTTAGAGAAAACCGAATTTTCTTGACAGTTTCCACGCAATCTTGTTTGGATAAGTTTACAAAAGGTCTTTTTTTTCTTTAAACATAAGGCGTTGTTAGCAAAACTTGTAGAATGAAACACGATAGCGCCTCAAAAGACTTTCTTTTCAGCACGCAAGTCTTGCTGCATTATCAAATATATGGATGAAATTCTTCGTTTTCATTCTATATAGCTTTTTTGAAATATAGAAAAATTCCCGTAAATAAGAATTTCATTCTTGGTTTTTGTTGAGAGAGGTAAAATTCCTGGAATATGAGAAATTTACATTTTATTGTGCACTGGTCTGAATATTTACAAGAATATATAAAATGTTTCAAAGTAGTAAGTTGTTTATTTCGCATTTTGATAGAAAGAAGTTAAAAATTATCTAAACTCGAGTGAACGTTCTAAGGATTCTGATGATTTTGGAGTAATACCCAAGTTTCCCTAGGATACATTGCAATCTAATCAATTTATGTAACAATTAATTATATAAAAGGAATTAATTTTTTTTAAAATTTCCCCGTGGGGGGAAGACTTTGTTATTTCTCCCATTGCACTTTTCTATAGGAATTTTATGATAATAAGCTTCCATTTTTTCATTTTATATGACGATTTTAGATTATAAATATTTTAAAATGTTATACAATTAAGAAATTAATTTTAATTTTTATTTTGGTTCAATTTTTTCAAATGTAATAAGAGAATATGTTTGTAAATCTTTAGGTAATGCGGATAAGCATATATGATAACTTTAATATATATTTTCACAAGCTTCTTTTTTATTTTTCATATTTTCCTCAGCAATTGAAATCATACATGGCATTAATTGATGAATTTGGTGAAGTAATGAACTAATATATATCAGAACTCGCGTGCCAGAAGTATATGTAGCAGAACTCAAATTCATTTTAGAATTTTCGATGAATCAAATTTACTGTAGTGATACAAGTATCAAATGCATTTTTTAAAATTATATAATCTGTAGACATATCTCCCCATAACAAAACTCACCTTTTATATAATTTAGTTCAGTTTTATCAATTAACCAAAAGTAACAAATAAAAAGGTCTTTCACAAATTATGCATTGATATTTCATTAAGCGATTTCAAGGAGTCGGAGTCACTTAAAAGTTAGATAATTATACTACGAATTGGAAATTAAATAACATGGAAACAGGGCTCTGCATAAAAACTCTTTTAATTTGGAGGTAATAAAACGGACAAGCAAAATGCAATAGAATGAGATTTAAAACGAAACATAAGGAAAAAGCTTTTAAACATCTAGTTTAGTAAAGACGTGATAAGTAATTGTCAGATGAGATAATTTAAACAGAAGCGTATAAATTCCAGAACACTTTATTTTTCTAGCCTTTCCTTTATTTCATACGTCAGGATTCGTCGCTGATATAAACTTAAGTAATTTATTAGTCACTACTTTAATGGTAAGTTCTAAATGAAACAGATAACACTCTGATTAATTAAACAAAAATACCATATTTGGCAACAAAGAGAAGTGAAGAATCTTGCAGCAATTTAAATCTATCAGAACCTTAAAAATGCAATCCTACCAGAAATTTTAATATTTCTTGCACAATTGTACATTACATGGATTGAAATGCATTTTACCGTAACACTTCTTCTAACTAAATAAAATTTGCAATGTTTATTTACAAGAGAAATGTTTATTTGAAAGTTGGATGAGAGGACGGAGTAAAATAAATATATAAACATTGATTTTTCAGTTGGCAGATACAAGTCGTGAAAAACATTCTGTCAACAATCTTGATGTAATTGGAAAAAGCAGCTCTTTCTTTCACAACTGAAAAAAAAATAACATAATTCCCATCACAGATCAGACACAACTTTACTGGTTCGCAGACCTTCAGGGATAGCCAACTAGGGCGCGTGACAGTTGGTGAAGAAAGGGGGTCGTCTCAAACTATTTGTTTCTTGAAGCAGAGAGCTGCGGAGACATTTTCAGTTTCTGCCGCTAATAATATTCCGAAAATCGTGCCAAACAGAAAGTGTAGCAATAATTTCAGCGACGAGCTGCATAGGGTTTTTGAGTTATTTTGCTCTCGTCAAGTACGTAAAATCGTATTTTGTTGGAAGAGTATCATCCGCACTTAAATTGAGAGCTTGGTGCCTATACATTACTGCTCAACTTTTAGAATACTTGAAAA
>BMAV01000168.1:324375-395684 GCA_019973955.1 Trichonephila inaurata madagascariensis
TTTTTAAAATCACGGTTCCGAACGTTGTCGGATACCTTAAGGTATCTGGCTACTTGCGACAACTTTTTTTAAAAAAAAATGGAGATATGGGGATTTTTTTTTGTAAATTTTAGATTTAATTAGTACATTTTAAGAAAAATTTGCTAAAATTAAGAAGAGAAAAAGAAATCATTATTACTAAAAAGGGAAAAAGTGGGTAAAAATTTACAAAAAATTACACATGAACGGGTCCCATTCTGTACAAAAAGTTTATGAACAAATTTTCAATTTTGCTATGTTGCTTTGCTATTCTTTATTCAAAAGACCTTTAGGATAAGATATATTTTAATTTTTGGAAAATTTTTAGCCCTTTATCTTCATTATTATAAGAAATTGCATTAAAAAACAGCTATTATATTCACACAAGGGACTGTAAATTTTGTAATAAAACAGTGATTGATAAAGTTGAAAGTTAAAACACTTCTACTATTATGCAGAACATACACAAAATATTTCAGTTAATTATTTTTAAAACTTTTTGAGCAATCACTGTCCCTGTTTGATCATTTAAAAAAAATCACATTTCGAGTAAAGCGCATTTTAAAGTCTGACATCTTGCTTAAAGTAGTGGCATCTGCTTTAACTAAAATACTTGTAGTTTTTGTTCCAGAGAATAGAAAATAGTAAACTTGGCATTTTTATAAAGCTAATAAGATGGGCTGTAAAACATAAAAAATTATTAATTTTTGGCAAAATTTGCAATTTTAAGGTAGTCGGTTCATCTTAACGTATTCAGAAAATAGGTAAATAAATAAGCAAAGGAGTTAAGATTGTAGTACAGTTTTAATTGGGACAAAGTGCTCAGAGTATCGGGCAGATGATCGAAAAGACTATTTTTGTGTAGATTTAGTTAAAGTTTCAATTTATAAAACTTATTATTTACATAGTTATTAAATATATAAAATTGAATAATTTAAAAGCAAATTTAAATTTGATATTTTTTCTTGAAGTTATTTAATTCTAGGATAAAACAAAAATTGAAGGTTTCCTTCGTAAGTTTTTCCTCCTCTGTTACAAAATATTGTTTTGTTCAGATATTAATTTTTCTTGTTTTTTAATATCATAATGTGGAGTACTTACTGGGTAAATATAAGAAAATGGTCTTTAATCCGAAAGTTATATGAGACATTGGTTTTAATATAACTTAATCATAAATCCTCTCTTAGGTAATCTTGAAACATTTTCAAACTTCTCTTTTTGATACTTTGAACTTTATATATACGTAAGATATTAGATCAAACTATCCTGTCTTGTTTTTGTAACTTCCCCAATTACATAAAATTAGTTCACTACTTAAATTTTTACATGCTATTCTTGTCAAGAGTCTACTAAAAGAGTCTTCAAGAGTCTTGTCTTGTCTACTAAAATAACTTACTGGATGGTAGAACTCTTACACTGTGGTTGGTTATAGTTTGTTTTAATACTAGTTTTCCAAACAAAATAATAATGTGATTCTATTTGATCAGAGATTATGAACGATAACAATAAAAATAACTAAAAATCGATTTAGAAAACGGGGGGAATGGGAATGGGGAGAATAATTGTACCGAAATATCTGAAAACTAAACTTTTTTAAAACCTATTAGTCACTAATATCTAAACATACTATCTTTTTTTTTTTATTGTTAAACTACCCTATTACATAATTAGTCTGCCACTTAAAGTTTTTCATGATATTCTAGCCAAGAATACCAAAATAACTTATTGTATTTGAGAACTCTTATATTACGGTTAGTATAAATTTACCTTTTAATACTAGTTTTCCAAACAAAATAATAGTGTGGCTCTATTTGATCACAGATTATGAATGATAACTATAAAAATAATTGAAAATCGATTTAAAAAACAAACTTTTAGAGAATAATTATACTGAAATGTCCTTTTAAAGCAACTATTAAACTACAGACCATAAAATTCAAAGGAAAACCCAAAATAATCAAAGGAAAAAAATAGATATATTGATTTTAAAATTGCTCAATCGATAATTGTTGTTTAACACAACTATTTTAAAAAATGCAAACCTTGAAATATTGTCAAGGTTTGAAATAATATTCCAACTGTGCATACAAGTGTTGTGTATCATGGAAACTAAAACTTTTCTGCATAGTTAATACACTAATGGGTACTTGGATTATTTTAGAAAGAACTAAGTGAAGCTTATGCGAAAGGTGTATGATTACTCAATATAATAGAACGTTTTGGTACCGGATATAAACAGCTTTTCACAAAAATGATTTAGTACAATTTTATGAACAGAAAAAGGGTGTACCCTGTCTTTCAAATTCACTTACAGAAATTACTTTCTAAGGGGCAAAACTCTCAGCGACATTATTATGACATATTTTTCCTCGCATTTTTGATGTCGTCTTTTCTGTTGCGAAGATAAATAATTCTCTAGGAGAGAGATAAAATTATTTTCTGTAAACAAATTCGAACGCAAGGAAAAATATTTTGTTTTTAAATAAAGAAACTCTGAAGAGATTTTATCTTTCGAATATTTTACGTTTTACTATATTATTTACGAAACTAAATACGTTTGGGTACCCTGTTAAACTTTCTATTTTGATTTTTTGCAACTTGTTTTGCATTTTCTTCAATTTAATTATCTTTTCTTTCTCGCAGTAAAATGAAATAAAATAATGCAGTGACTTTAGACACACCTTGTTTTTTTGTTCCCTCGCAAAATTTGGAATAATTTATTTTTTAGTTTTTTTTCGTATTAAAATGTAAATACACAAATAGGAAAAATTTATAAAATAAAAATAATTTAGAGTTTCTCGAAACAAAGTTTATATCATGATATCTGTTTTATAATATCTAAAAAAGATATGTAAATGTAACAGAACTTATTATGATTGGATTAGATGAATTTAGAATACTCTTAATATCAATTTTTTTATGACTCATGATTTCAATTATATTATTTTTTACAATTTATAGGTGACTGAACTAGATATAGAAGAGTGAATTTTGATTTTGAAAAGTCATAACTTTTTTCAATCGCTAAACATTAGAAAAAATATATTTTATAGAACAAATCCCTACTAAACACTACAAATTTTTAATTATTTATATTTAAAAGTTTGTTAACGTGAGTATACGTATGATAAGTATTATTGAAGTTTTTTTAACAGTCTGCATTTTGGTAACAGAGTCTTTGAAGACACTGCAAGTCCCCAAATGCGAAATGCAACCTCTAGGGGCGGCTCTCGCTACCAAATTTTGACACTTGAATTAATTTTAATTCGAGCTCTTGTGTTAAACTTTAAATATTCCCTTGACATTATTTTGCAGAGAGTTACAGAGAGAGAGAGCCAAATTGATACTCACGGATCTTTCACATGCCCCATAATCATATGACATTCGTTCCTACGATTTTCGCATTTAGATAATGTATCGACTCTAGCCGGCTTCGAACCCACAATCTTGGACTTAAGAAGCGGGCACGCTACCTCTAAGCAACCAGGCAGACAGTATTATTGAAGTAAGCTTTTTACATTTCAGAAATAAAATGTTGATGCTTTGTTTATTGGTTCAAAGCGCTTTTGCTTTTAAAATTTAATCCTTTATCTACCAACGGTACTTATAAGTACCACTCACTTTAAAATTACATAGAATAGCCATATTTTTACGAATACTCTGTCAATACTTAGCAGGGATATTCTTTTAAGTCCACTCTTCCAAGATATATGACAGCACGGGTTCTATGATGAAAATTTTAACGGAGAAGGTGAATAGTTTTACAGTAGAAATTGCGTTTTCAGCTGACGGTGTTTTCAGCGGATTGCGAAGATTGTCATTTTTGTTCCGAAAAAGTAGTTAATGTCAAAAGGTAAGTGTCTTATTTTCTTTGTATGTTAATATGAAGACCTTAGAAAACGGTTGGGCTATTTATTTTAAATGAACAGTGTATATAATTAATTCTACAGTTGAATATCTTTAATTAATTAATTAGCTCTAACTTATTAAATTTCCCAAAGTTGAGTATTTTTTTTTATGTATATCCCTTAATTTTGAATGTAGTGATTCAAACAAAAAAAATGTTGCATGAAAAAAACTTCAGTAAATCATAATGCGGTAGATAAAGGGTTCATTAAATGATCTGACAGTAGAAATAACAAAATATATTTCTTTTGATTTGTACGTTATCCATTAAACCAAGTATAAGTTTTCTGTAATACATTTAAATGAGATATAATGCAACAGTTCACCTTAGAATTTAAATGATTCAGTTAAAGCCAATAGTTTGTACTCTCGGTAGGTTAAGGGCATTGTTTGGCGAAACCTAATATTATTGTTAAGTTCTTATTGCCTTTTTTGCATTCAACTGCTGTTTGCTCCCTTCTTTACCTTCACTGAAATTTTCGAACACAAAATGAGAATTAAAAAAGTTTACAGAGCAAAATTTTAGGAAAACAAAAAGGGGCATTGCTTTTAATAAGTAAAAAATGTGCAAACATGAAAAAAACCCCTTATTAAACCATTTAAATTTGATACAGTTTAAATAAATGAAAGCTTCACACAGTTTGATATACTTATCCTTACTAGCCATAAATATGCGGCCCAGTGGCGAGTGGTAGCGTATCGCGCTTTCACACCACATTCGGTATAGTGGTTAGTGACGCTGACTACTGTGCCGTTGGGACTGGGTTCGAATCCCGGAGAAGACAAGGATGTTTGTAAATGTATAGTGACTTCACGGCAGGGGGGTACTCTAAATAGCCGTCGAGCCGCAAGTCCTCTCTTGAGGTTGGTGGAAGGCCTCTGACCACCCCCAGAGTGTTCTTCCTCTAAATTGAGGTGGAACCGAGCCAAATCGTACTGTCACCTGTATGGTGCTCAAAGCTACGGCTAACGGTAGGCGTCACTTAGCCCTTTGCCATGATTAATTTCGTAAGCCTCGATCCGGCCTTTGCCGATCTGGTGGCATTAGTAACAACAACAACGACAGTCCGGAGTTCTATCCTCGAGCTGGGCAAGGTCGACGAAACCTTTCATCTCTTCAGAGGGTCGATAAATGAGTACCAAGCTTGCTTGGGACTAAACACTGGGGATTTCGCTTCAGATTGACCACCTTATCGGGACATCCACTCATGCACCTCAGTGCCCAATGGTCCCGTATACTGAGATGGGAAAAGTAGGCCTTGGCTCTAATGGGCTGTTGTGCCACGAAGTTTAGTTTAGTTTACATATCATAAATTTCTTGTAATTTTGTATTAAAATTATATAAGAATTGTTATTTATCCACTAGATATTGTTGATGTACCTTAGCGAAATTTACTTTGAGGTTTCTTATGTTATCCAAAAAGAGGTGGCCGCGGTAGCCGAGTGGGCTTTCGTGGCTTGCGTTGTCAAATTGTAGATTCCAGTCCTGGTGAAACTGAAACCCGGCATGTAGAAGAGCCTATGTCCGTTAAGTATGTCGAGGTTTGACCCTTTATCTACAGCATTTTGATTTACTTCAGTCTTTTTCATGCGATATTTTTTATTGGATCACTACAGTGAAAATTAAGGGATATACATAAACAAAATGCTACACTTTGGGAAAAATTTAATCCGTTAGAGCTAATTAATTAATTAATTAAAGACATTCAACTATAAAATTAATTATATACACTGTTCACTTAAAATAAATAGTCAAATTGTTTTCTAAGGTATTCATTTACATACAAACACTTAAATTTTAACATTAACTATTTTTTGGGGGGCAAAAATAATAATCTTCGCACAATCCACTGAAAACGCAATTTCTGTTATAAAACTATTCGCCTTCCCAGCTAAAATACTCATCACAGAATCCGTGCTGCCATATACCTTGGAAGAGTGGATTTCAAAGAATATTCCTGCTAAGTATCGACTGAATAATCGAAAAAATGGTTATTCTATGGAATTTTAAAGTGAGTGGTACTTATAAGTACCGTCGGTAGATAAAGGGTTAAAGTCCTCTCGTTGGAATAGCGTGTAATTTTGGATAGGGGGTGCCAGCTCAGATGTCACTCACGTCATTTAACCAAGATTCAAAATTATGAGGTACGTCTCCAAAAGCCCTCGTGTGGTTTTAGGCAAGGACGTTTATAAAAAAACAAAAAAATCGAATCAAGTACTCAAAAGAAGATCGCCTTTTGCATATGAATATTTTAATTCTTTTAACTGATCGTTTATTAATTGCGAACTTAATACTTTAATTGGAAAATGTAATTAAATAACTATTTTAATCCTTTGTTTTTCTGAATATGACATTTTGATAGTTCTATTTTATATCCGAAATTTATAGTAAAATTTATGGAATTTCCAAAATAGTTGGTATTTATAAGATGAGATTTAAATGGTTCAAATTAATTAAAGAAAATGTTTTATAAATTTTAGATGGTATCGAATTAAGATATAATTTTTTTTTTGTTCTTAAATAGGAAGGTATATCAAAAACATTGTTAAATGTTATTTGGTATTAAGGGATTTTTTTCCTTGAAGTTAAAAAAAAACCCCGTATATTTACACCAGTTTTCATGAAATCAAAGCTTTAAGGGAAAAAAAATGAAATATTGTTCAAGCCTTATTATTTCTCATTATCATTACGCCAAGCCATTCAAGCATTAACAAAAAAAGTGTACAGGAATTTAAAAGAAAACTAATTATCCGGAAAAGAAGAATGTTGTTTCACTATTGTTTAAAAATTTACAGGAAGTAATTTAATTTGTGATGAAATATCTGTTGTAATGTTTTACGTAGATTTACTATTTTCATGAAGAAACCTCATGATATTGAATTGTTTAAAGTAAAATCTTAAAGACAAGTTTCTGTATAGAAAAATGAATTAAATACAGTTTTGATTTGCTTACTGCATTGAAATTTTGCAATTAAGTTCATTGAATAAAAAAAACTTAATAAAATCTTGTTTCTCTTACACATAATTACTATGTATATATAAACAATACGAAATTAATTCAATGTAAAATGAAATCATTTTATCAGAGTGAATCACAGAACATTTTGTTATAGTTTAATAAAATCTTATTCTTACAATGGAGCCATTTTAGAATATTTAATAAGTGCTTTTAAAATAAATATAAATTTTTATTTGCTGAATGCTGGAAATATCTTCCTATGTTTTAACATGAATAAAAAGTAATATCTAAAAGCTGGCTTAACAAAATGAGATTTTAAACATTAATGTGGATAGAGAAAATTCCATTAAACTCTTCTTATCGAGGATCAGATAGTACAATTGCGTATACTGTTAGATTTACAAGTCTATCAACATTAACAACCGTACTAGCGATTTTGAATCATCAAACAAAAAAGCCTTTATTTAGTATTGCGCAGTTTTAAATACTTTGGAATTTTAAGTAAAATTGCAATTTGTGTTTTATTTACATTAAAATCTTTGCTTTTGTTTCCAAAATAAACGTCTGCATTTAATATAAGAGAGATGCAATACAAAATAAAAAAAAATTATCAGTGTAAAATCAAATTTTGTAAGGATTCAAGCTATTAATCACCAATTGATACAACTTAATTTTGACACCAAGTTTCCACTCCAGAGGGAGACACCCGAGTTCAGATGATGCGAAATTGCACTAGGAATTTAATTTTGCCGGTAGCAGACAAGTCAAACAAACATTCTAGGGATCTTTAACATGAAACATAATCACACGACATGGACGCTGTCCATTTTTTTCTTCCACCGACTTGGGCCTGGATCGAACCCACAAACGTGGATGTATAAGGTCAGCGACTAACCAACTACACCATCCAGTTATAAGTTTACTGACATAAATAATCAAATAATTCGTATGTAGAAAAATTAAAATGTTCTATTAGTGCTAAAAAACCACGACGTTTGACTTTTAAAAGCTAATTGTTTTAATCTTTGTCAAAAATAAAAGTAGAATAAAAATCAATGCTACGAAAGAGTCCAATTATTTTCCTTGACGTTGTATACTTCAGCTTAAATAAACATGACTAATGAATTGCTGGTATTAGGTAAAAAAAAATGTGGTTTTGTGGAGCTAATAACGGCAATTTATCTATCTAAAGCTTTGAACTCTTAAAAGGTTTTTGGAAAAAGACTTTAAAACACTTTGATCAGATAAAAGTTATAAAGTATAATTGTGGAAGTAAAATTTTGAACTAAATTATAATATTTTTGAAAATTTGTCAGTTTTTATCTAATTTATTTTTTATTTATTTTTATTAATTATTTTTGCAGTAAAATGTGAGTAGTTAAAAGTAAATTATCTTACAGTCTGAGAATATTTTTAGTTAAAGCTTTTTGTTCTAAGTACTAATCATGTAATGCATTCTAATACATTTTATAAATAAAAAAAAACTTTACGCGATTGTCATCAGTTAAAAAAATTGAAATGCAGTAAATGATTATTATTATTTTTTCTTATTTCAAAAGAATATCCCTTTATCTGATTTAATCTTTTAATATTTCTTCTCACGTATACAAATTATACTCTCTGGAGAGTAAAATATTTATATATTTTGTAAAATCACTGTGGTTATGGCTATTGTTAAATTTTTATAGCAATTACATCTCGAACTCTTTGAAGAATTGCATTTTTCCATCTGCATTAAAAATTAATGGCTTAAAAAAATTGCTGATTTTTCCGTAAAATCAAAGGAATTGTAAAATACTTATAAACTTCGTGGTTGGATTATCGTGAAAAATATTGTATTACGGCAAAAACTGTAAAGTACACTTATGTGGGTTGCTACAGTTTGGATTATGAATTATAACTGTAATTTTAATTGAAAATTTAAGAAGGTTTTTTTTTCTCGAATGACTCTTTATTGAAGATAATTGATCTAATTTCAAGCAATAATTAGCAAGTTTGAAAAAAGTCATACAATCTTATACTTAGGTATAAAGATTTTAATGAAATTCTTGAAGTATGATATAACATCTAGTTTTATTCACATATGAAGTTGACAAAATTTATTTGTGGTTCTATTTACAATACTTTATTATATATATATTTAAATTATTCTTCAAGAAAAATTCATTGAAAGCATTTTGAAAAATGCTTAAAACACACACACACACAAAAAGATATTTTGAATTACGCACATATTTATTAAAAATATTTAAATCTTTTGCAAATGTCGTTCTTTTGACTCAAGGATAAATTTGAGTACCTCTTTTTTTTATTTACTTTCGGAATATTTTGTTCTTAAATGATGCTTGTACTACTTTTTGTTCCGGGAAATATAGTAGGTCAAGTAGAAGTGAATCAGAATTAGATTTTCTTTCAACTCACACAAATTAGTGTATATATATGTAATCAAATAATTTTCATTTGTTTCTCGAATCTGGCACTGATCCCAGTATTATATAGCATAAAAGATTAAAAGATTAGCTGTGACTGGCTTTTATTTCGGTTTTCTCCAAAATAAAAATCCATCGATAAATGTTTAAGTGAAAGTATAATTCATTTCCAAGTAGCACAACTATACGTTATACTTAACATGAATACATTTATATATTTCCCCTGAGGATTCTGAAAGCACTACTAATTATCAATTATACAAAATCGAAAAAATTCGCTTTTATATTATTTCAGATGAAATAGACGGGTTAGATTTTCGTGGAGTTGGAATTATTTTGTGGGATACTTTAGAATCTCATTTACTGAAGAAAAGAGTTCAATTTTAACAAAAAAATAGGAGAAAATATTGTACCGAGTTAAGATAACCAACTTACGTTACATTAAAATATGTTTTAATCGATATTACTGTAATAAATAATGAAATAAAACCATAAATAATAAAAATGTAAATCATAGTTTTGTAAGTATTTTAAGAAAAAACGATTAGAGAGATTAATTTACAGCTTCAGAGTAAACACATTATTTAAATTTAAGTGACTGAAATGTACAAGGATTATTTGCCAGAATTACAATAATTGACTGAGATTTTGCAAAAGCACAGATATATGCGAAATCTCTAACTTTGGTTTCTAATAAAAATATTCAAGCAAGACTGTGTCAAAGGATTATGGTATTTTTTATATATTCTCCATAATACAAATCTAAAATTTCTCACAAACTTTTATAAAATTCTCGGATATGACGGACTTTTTGACATTTGTTAGCCTTAAAACATTTTTTAAGCAATACCCTCTGATAATTATTTCTATTTATGCTATTTTTGATTTATTTTTTTCTAGTATTCTTTTTAGCGTATCTAAGCATTAGCAATGCTTACGAAATTCTCAACGCGGACATTACTAAAACTGGTGGTTATCTTTATTTTAACTTCCTAAAATATTTTTCACACCTTATATATCAGTTTATTTTCATAAACCGGAATAATCTTAAGAGCTCTGGAAAAAATAAGGAGAGGTTGATCGCTATTCATTTTTTACATAAAAGAAAGTTTATATATTTTTAGTTTAGTCTCTCTTAGATATTGAGCAATATGAATGGATTAAAATTTTTTGTCTATTTTACTTGCATAAGGTACCTAAGAGACAAGTGTATCTTATTTAAATTACAATAAAGCAGAACGAAACTAGGGATTTTATAATAAATAATTTAGAATCAGTGACTGTAAAATTAAGACATGTTGCAAATAATAACAATACAATTACTAGATTACAGAGATAACAGTATCAGCGAAAATAATACGGTTTAAGAAATTTTCGTAAGAAACGATGTAAATGCATATTTAGAAATTATTTTCAAAGTATGCGATTGATTCTTGGTGTTTTTCAAATAATCCATTAATTTATAGGCTATAGAAAGGTTTCATAATTGTTCAAAAGAAATTTAACAAGTATTCAAAAAAAATAATCAAAAATATAAATACCGGGTTCATTATTTAAAAAAAAAAGTTTAAAAAAAGGATTTTGTACAGCATTTTTAAAGTACATTAATTAAACTATCCTTTTATTAATATGATAATGTATTAGTTCTTAAAATATAAACTTCCTTGTTAGTACGTTAAATAATCTAGTAAGTTCGTCTTAACACTCTCGGTTAATAATTTTACAAGTGCTTGACAATTTTTAATAGTAAATATTGTTTTTCGGTTCTCAATATGATGTATTGAAATTTAAATGAAATGCTTTGTCGAACATATTCACAAAAACTCTCTGATGAAATCATAAACATTTTAATTGTCATTTATTCTTAGATTGAAATTTTATTATTCTAATTGTTTTCACGAATTTTGACTACATCAAGAGTAGAGACTTATTCAAAATTTAAATCAGAATGTATTCCTGAGTAGCATGTAGAGATCAGTCTTTCCTTAAATATTGATTAATGAGAGTTTGTTATTTTTCTAACTCCAAAAAAATAACTCGAAATGTTTTTCTTAAACTGACATTTATTTCAAGCGTCTCAAAAGTAATAAATCAAACAATTTCTTCAGTTTTCACATCGGAACTTAAAACTGTGACATTTTTCCGAATGTGTGTGTGAAATCACTGAGAAAACTCTGTCAGTTTCATAATTTAATATTTCCTGTTTGTAAAAATAAATCATTTTTTTCTCAGTACCTATTCGTTTTAAAGTAAAAAACTCTTTTATGCGTTTTACCTGTATTTAAGAAACAGAAGGACTTCCTTTAGGAAATATTCAAATTTTTTTCATTCTTTTTTAGAACTTATCTAGAATTAAAACATATCTTTTTCAGCAAAATGAATACTTTAACATGCAGATTATAGTTTTCTTACTTTATGATTAAAATTTGAAATTAGCAATCAATAAATAAAACAAACTTTTGTATAAAACTAAAACATATACATTCTAATATTATAAATTGTATAATATATGCTACAGAGTATCTACTCATATAAGAGATAACGGCTGGTAAATACAGATAACTCCAAAAGTTCCCTCCATATTTTGGAGTAAAAATATTAGAAATTAATCATTTATTTTACTTACCTAATTAGACTTAAATTTACTTAATTAAAATAATTTTACTTGGTAAATGTAAAATCAGAAATATCGGTAAAGATATTTTACTATCAACTAAGAAGTATGTGTATTCTTGTTGTTGATTCTAATGCCACCTCTCTCACAGTATCAGATTAAGGCCCAAGAAATTCATCTCGGCAAAGGGCTAGATGTACGCCTGTCGTCATCCGTAGCTTTGAGCACCATACAGATGGCAGCGTGATTTGGCGGGGTTCCATCTGAAATTTGATGGAGGAAGGGGTCAGGGATTTTCCACCTACCTCACGAGAGGACTTGCTGCTCGACGGTGATTGAGAGTACCCCCATGCTGCAAAGGATGGGGAAATTTTCATTTACAAACATCCATGCCTCTCTCCTACGGGATTCTAATTCAGTTCCAAAGACGTAGTAGTCAGCGTCTCTAATCACTATGGGTGGCCATATATGTATTCGTATCAGAGTGGCTTAAAGATGACATTTTTTTAGCGTTTTAAATTGATAAATTTCCATTTGAGGTTCTTTGGATTTTATGCCAAATTATGGTCGAACATCGAACTAAAGGTTAACAGTACACTTACGTATAATTTTCACTTACTTGCTTAATTTTAATGAATTTATTATAATTTATGTGTAAATTTAATTGACTCATGAGGTATAATACCTAATAATGAACGTAAAATTTATCAATACACGTACCTATTAAACACGTAATCCGACAGCATTCATTATTCCTTTTATAAAATTACTGGTAAATCATACAGACGTTGTTACGGAAGAAAGTGAGAATTTATCATAATTTTTCATCAAAATGAAAAGTAATTTTACAGAAGCCTCTTATTTTATATGAAAATACACAGAAAAAATATCATATTTTAAAGAGAAGATGGATATTATAATCTATGAATATTAATTTAATTTATACATGGCAAAATTTAATACTTATATGTACTCTTATACATAATGTGGAAAGTCTTGATTAATTTGCGAAAGCCTTAATGTGCTAAATTGAGCACTATTTTAATTATCTTTCAGGGAGAAATATTGATCAACTTTAGATGAAGTGCAAAATATTTAAGAAATGAAAGTTTGCAGCATTCATTTTAAATATTTTATGCAAAACTATTTCGGCATATGTTTAACGGTTAATTGAAACGTTTGAAACACATGTTGTGCACCATATTAATTTTTCCGCTACCTGAAGTTCTCTCTGTCAAATTCAGAAGTGAAATTTTAATATCCTTAATTGCTCTCTGGGTATCAGCCCTTTTATTTTAAATAAAGCTTTTCTGTCTTATTTTCCAAGTTCACTCGTCATAACTTTTACTCTTGTTTTGAGCTAAAATTACTGTGTCATTTGACTGATTTCGTAACCTACATTCAAAGTAATTAATGTTGTGCATTAGCAAAGCAACTAGAGTAAGTAAGACACAGTTGGCTCGTAAAGTCTATATCTCAGTAATGAAATATATATATATATATATATACCGTAAAATACGGTGTATAACACGCGCACACCTATGCTTTCAAGATGTATTTTTTGAATTTTTAGGTATATTCGCCGTATAACGCGCACCCTCTTTTTTACGAAGAAACCTGAAATATACGCATGCAATGCTCTTATATTTTGAAGTTGGAATTTTGGAGGCATTCTCCAAAGCTTTTGACAAAATAGTGTATATGTCTAGAATTAAAACCCTTTAAGTTCATAAGGCATGTCATTTCTTTTAAATATATAAGCAGTATTTCGATATATCGAGAAGTTTAATTTATTTTTATTCTCTCTCTCTCTCTCTCTCATCTCCTTTTTTATTTTTAAATCTCTCATTTTTATACCCGGGGTATAACGCGCACCCGTAAATTTCAATCTTATTTTTGGTGTTAAAAGTGCACGTTATACGCCGGATTTTATGGTATTATATATATATATTATAAATAGGAAGTATATACATATAACAATGTGTGCATTAGAAAGAGAGAGAAGGTATATGCATAACTTACGGGTAATTAACATAAATTATCAAAAGAAATGATATGTGATTATAAGAATAGAAAATTTGCCTAGTGAGTGAGTGACTGTTGAGTTTATTGGCGCAAGAGCCGATTTCGGCTAAACTGCACCTAACATTGAAAATCTGCTATCTCTGACTCTCGAAAATTGCTACATTATAATCCTATAATTGGTTAATACCCTGCTGATTATTAAATTTGCAATACCAGGATGGAAAGAAAATAACGAAAATTGACTAATTGCGCGTATACATCATAGTAAGAAGAAAACATGATTAAATTTTTTAGGAATTCGGGGGCGCACAGGGTCCAAAAAATTAATACACATAGTTACCACCTCTGGCAGCTAAATCGACTCTAACAAGATGAAACATTGAATTGAATTGATGACATACACAAACACATCATTCTATGCTATTTCAAGTCTATGCCACACTTCATCAGCTGTAGTGGCTAAAGAACAGTGATGGCCCGGTCTCTCAGCATGTCTGATCAGATGATTTCGATGGATGTGATATCTCGAGTATGTGCTGTCCAGAGATAGAGTGGAACATTCTCTGTGTTATGGTAAGATAGGACACGACACGCAACAAGCGGTCTTGCATTATCTTGTTTCAAGATGGTGTCTCCGAGACCTCGAAGGCAGAGCACAACCACCTACCATAAGGTCTAAGAAATGCAACGTTACCTGTTCAGATTACCGACAAAAACAAGAAGTGTTCGTATCATGTACCCAATGACTGCCTATAGCATCGTATCAGATGCAATGATCGTATGATGATATGATATGGAATGAGAGAATGAATCTCAGAGCCGAGACTGGTCTGAAGAGTGCAAATCCTGTATCCAGTTTTGTCATTGACAGCACCACTATCTCCGAGCGTTTATATGCTGTAGAGTCAAGGAAAGCCACACTAATGGTCAACGAAGTGATAGTGCTGTTCACTCATTGTTCGTGCGGATAATTTTACTTAAAAAAAAGCTCACTTTCTTACTCAATATCCGTGATCAATTTAACTATACAGCTGTCTTCTTGGGTGTTACTGGCGGGAGGCCTTTGAGATTCTGCATAGAGCTCCGAATGATCCATCTGAGCCCATCAATTTCCTATTCGCATGATTGTTTTTGGATTCAGACTAATACGAGCAGCAATATCACAGAACAATAAAACTCACTTTCGGTAGGCCATATTCCCATCGCGATAGAATTCCAACATGTGCCGATAGCTATTTGTCCTTATATGGATCATAACAAATATTCTTTTCACAAACATTCAACATTCAAATCCTGCTGCTAACATTTTTGCTATACGAAGTATGAGATGCCGTTTCTTCCTCCTGTATCATTCGATTATACTTAAATGCTAATCATTTATATATCCCCGGACATTTCTTTTATGCAAATTACCATTTATATTGTTCCTACTTCATTGTGTTGCCATTTTTATGGCTAGAAGGGTATAAAAAGCATTTTTTTATGAACTAGCCACAAATTACAGTATAAAAATTTAAATAATACATATTATAAACCCTATATTATTTACAGATGTTTTAAAGAACAGCAATAAAACTCATTGATTTATTGTCTATTAAAGTCGTATTTTGTAGGCACTGGAATAATATAGGAGATAGATTTCAACAACAGTTATTGATTTTTATCTTAACTGTTAGTCTTGAGAGAGATAAATAGATAAATAAAAATATTAACTCTTTCAACTATCATTTAGTAAAATCAAAGGTACAGTAATAATGAATCAGAATTTGAGAAATGCTTTCTATACATAGAGAGAAATTTGAGTCAATTTAATAATAGAAAGTCATCGCGACGAAAATATTTAGGGCACGGTAAAATATAGAAAATGGTTAACAAAGGAAAAAAAATTAAAAATTTTGTATATGCATTCACATTTTTTATACATTTTCTTATTAGTAGGGGAAGTGTATGAATAAATTTAAATTAATAATGCATGAATCTAAATATTTTGAATCAAAATGCAGTATAAAAATAAATTAAAAAAGGAAAATGTAGAGTGGCACAGATAAAAATAAAGTAAGCACACACACAAGAAATCTTATATAATCAAAGATAAAATTTATTTAAACCAAGTTAGTAAGAATTTTTAGTCTTAACGTTGAGGCAGACAAAATAATTAGGAATGAATTTATATAAATGAAAAGAGTAAGCAGATGCAACATGAAGTATAATTATATAACGAAGTATAATTAGTGAATCTAAGATGGAATTTCAATGTAATTCTTGGATGTTAATATAAGTCTAAATAAAAGAGTAATAATTTCTCTAATATATAGTCATGGTTAATCATGTTATCATTTTAAAGTGAACAGTTGCTAAGTAAGCTTTTCTATGTGTAAGAAGAAAGGTATTTTTTGCCGAGATGGAAGTTATCTCTTACGAGAAAAATATCTATGCTAACTACACTCATTACCATAAAAATTTGCACACCAGGAAATAATTGTGGGATCATAACGAAACCTGGCATGAAGGTACATGTCAAGTAGATATGCGAATGATTAGAAATGCAGCGTCATTGAGCATTGCGTAATGCCTCTAGAGGGCGTTGAAATTCGTTCTCCTTAGAATATAGAAGAGATAAGTAGAACTTGTTTGAGTGTACTTAATCTTACGCAAAGGAAACGCTGAAGTAGACATACTGTTACACCGCCATCGAAGGGAAAAAGAGCAGCTATCAGAGTTCGACAGGGAAAGAAACATCGAGATGATGGAAGCTGGGTGGTCGGCTCGGTTAGTTGCTCGTCAAGTAGGCCGTTCTGATTTGCATGTGAGGAGATGTTGGGGCCATGTAGACAAAAGAGATGTTATTTACACGGTGCCCAAGTTTAGGACGCCCTTGATAGACCAGTTATAGAGAATACCTTCACATCATACGACACGCATGCGTAGTCAACTGCCTCATTAGCCGCTGCCCAGACCTTCACTACGGGCCCCTGTGTCTTCCCGAACCATCGCAAAGCTCCTGGCTGAAAAACATCTGGTATCGTGGCGCCCATCATGTGTGCTGCCTATCATGTACATCAACGACGCCTCCGTTTGGAGCGATGTCGCGTACGATGGGATTGGACTGCAACGGAATGGAACCAGGCCATCTTCAGCGACGAATCTAGATTCAATTTGAGCATTGATGACAATCGTGTTCGTGTATGGAGGCCCCGTGGTAAATGGTTCAATCCTGCCTTCACTTTACAGCGACACACCACTCCCACCGCTAGTGTGATGGAATGGGGAGCCATTGCTTACAATACACGGTCACCCCTAAGATTGATCCATGGCACATTGACAGCCCATCGGTACGTCTACGAGATCCTTCAGCCACATGTGTTGCCACTCGTGGCAGGGCTCCCATGAGCCATTTTTCAACAAGACAGTGCTCAGCCACACACAGAAAGGATGTCACAAGATTGCCTCAGCCACATTACCACCTTTCCCTGGCCTTCTCGATTCCTAGATTTGTCACAAATCGAGCATATCTTGGATCATTTGGGGATGGGAAGTTGGGCAGCCTACGAGTTTGGTCGAACGAGAGGTGCATTTACAACAACTGTGGAACGAGATGTCTCAGAACATCATACGAAACTTGTAGGCCTCAATTCCCGCTCGTGTCGCATCGTACATTTGCGCTAGAGGGGTCCCAACAGAATACTAAAACTTCCGTTCATTTGTTCTTTTTTCTGCAATAAATGATCCTTTTTCTTTCATTTTCTAATCTCTAACTTATATCAAACTAGTACTTACATATGTAAAATTTCGTTTCAGTTTGAGGACTTGTTTTTGGTGCGCAAATTTTTATGACAATGACTATATAAGTGAACCTTTAAAATTGATGTTTAAATAAATACAGCAAAACTCTTTTATTAATGGGCTTAGACTCCTTGCTTTGAGGTGGAAAAATAATTCACGGTGTTTCACTTTTAGTATTGAGTTTCTCCTAGTACTCCTGGTACAGTTTCGCATCGTTAAAGATCTCAGGTGTCTCTCTCTCTGGGGAATAAACTGGGCGTCAAAATAACATTGTGACAATTGATATCCACCTATGTGGTGCCACACAAAAAAGTGATACTTGATACTGGGGAATATACTAGGTCTGCAATGGTAATTGCCAGTTCGCAGCCCAATTTGACAGAAAAAAAGTTATTTTTAATGTATTCTAAGCTTTTTGTAGTGTGGTAGAAGTTAATGCGAGCTATGGTGAAGAATTGAAGATATTCGATGTTCCTATAATTCGATAAAATTAAAGGCGTAAGACAACTTAAACATTCTTAAGTGTGTGAATAATGATCCAAAATATCAAGTGCAAATGAGCAAGATAGTTTATGCAAAAGTGAGTTAAGCCACATTCCGAACTAATTAATTTATGTTTGCAAAAATGTGAATAAATTTTACTCAAATTCAACAATAATTATTCGTATGAAAATATTGCTGTTCATAAATTTATTGCGGGAAAAAATAAATGATTTCAACTGAAACATAATTAGGGAAGATACTCTTAAGAATTAGTTTCAGCGGAATTTTTCATTCAAAATTAAAATTGTGATTTTTTAGAAATGTCTTTTTTTCATTAAGAGAACATGAATTGCTTGAATTTTTCATACATGAATTTAATTTTCATGAAACGAGCCAACCTTCCAATATATATATATTATATATACGACTGCTAAATTATTATTTTGAAACTTGATTACAGCACAGGAGCCAGTTTTTCCTATATACTGTCTGTAGATATCACAATTAAAAATAGGCATTAAAACCTGTTTCGACGTAGAAATTGTCAATTGGAGTTCTTGTTGAAAATTGCATTTTGAAAAATTACCGATCAATGTTAAGAAAAGTCACAATGTTCAATGAAAAAGAAAACAAACACCAATAAAAAGTAGTTTAAAGTCATTGTACTTGAGTAAACAGTCAATAACATTGACCATAAAAGCCTGTGAAACAGTTAAAATTGAACAATGAAAACCACCTAATAGAATAATCAATGTATTGAAAACTAGTGAACCAAACCAACTAGTTACTATCGGAAATCAGTATGGAAAAAGTTAATATTTTAATTGTCTGGTACTGAAAAGAAAAATCAATCCAATTGAAATAGTACAAAATATTGTCACTTGTGAAAATACAAATTTACTAAAATTTTGACATTTTGATCATGGCGTTATAAAAAAGGAAAAAATGAATCATTACAGTTAAGAGAGATTGAATTTTTCAATCTTAATACAACCTCTTAATAAGCATTAAATAATCGGAGACAGAAATTTTAAAATCTTAAATTTCAGAATACGACACTCAGAAGCATAGCATACATAACCTATACCTTTCAACAGATTTATATTTAACAAGTTAAATGTAAATTCTTAGAAGCATAGTCTGTGTGCTCTAACGATTAGAAAATATACCGCTTTCAGTTACATCCACAAAAAGACACATTCTCATTTATCCTTTTCATTATAATTTCTAAATTAGTCATAAGGAATTATGAATTTGGGTGATTTGCTCAGTCATTTCCCTCTATTCTTTTAATTTTCTAGTAATGAAAAGATTCAAGTGACATGGGTCACAAAGAGGGTAATGCCTCTATCCTTCCACTCAATCGATCTTTCAGAATTTTGTTTCGGAACAATGGGGACTTTAAATTTTCTGCCTACTTGATTTTTCTCAAAAGCTCTCTCTAGGGTTTCTTTAAGGAGAGTATCAATCTCTTCTGAAAACTTCTGTAGAGAATAAATATAAAAGAATTATCCTATTGAAACTCTTGATGGTAATTATTGAAGCGGCATCATATCGCCCATTTATGTTAATGGACCAAATTAAGGTTTGTTGAGGACTTAAAGTATCTCAATATTTATACTTTGAAGTTATCAGTTTATGCTCAGGATTTTTAACTGTTGTTTAACGAGTGATTAAACCCACAGAGAAAGAGTGGAGGGGGGCATAATTTATACGAGAAATTATATATATATATACACGTGCGTGTGTAAGTCTCACTAATATTAGAAAAGATCTGAAATAAAGTTTATTTCTGTGAATATATATATTGTAGATTTTTTGTTTTCTGAATATTTTATGGATGTGCTTATTTTCAGAATGAATTAAACTATTTGAATGTATATCAGCATTTCTCAAACTGTGGGGTGCCCCCCAGGGGGCCGTGATAACCCAACGAGGGGAGTTCGAGCATGTCGAAAATAAAACATTATTTTAAAATATTATTAATTATTGAAAGGAAGCAAAACAAAATACATTCTGACATAATAAAAAATAAAATGCGTATATATACACTGATATAATATATTTTTAAATGTGCCAGTACTGCACACAAAGTATTTGATAATTAATTTAACAATATCAAGTTAAGAACAAGTTTAACAATTACCAGTGATCCTGGGGCTGTCACGTATAAAATTATATAAAAAATTTAATAATTATCTTGATAATTTAAGCGGATAGTAATTAAAGTCGTCTTGTAGCTTTTACGACGAAGTACATTATTATTGAATTCAAGACATTGTTATTGTATGGGGGGGGCGTGAAGATAATTGTGACTGAAAATTGGGTCGCACATAATGAAAGCTTGAGAACCACTGATGTATATTAAAATAATCAAAAAGTTTTTTTCAATTAGTTCCGAGTTTTGGCACACAAGCCTTAGAGCAGACGCGGCAAGTCCCCAAGAGTTAGAGCCTCTTCAATTGTGGCATCATCTAATGGTGGATCATCACTACCAAGTTTTGACGCCTGAGTTAACTTTTATTTCAAGCTATCATCGGATGCTAAATAGAGCTAAGCTGATATTCAAGGGATCTCTTACATGCCACATAATCATATGACATGCGTGTCAACGATTTTCGCATTCAGAAAATATATAGACTTCAGACGGGATGTTAAATCATTTAGTGAATTAAAATGGATTTAGTCTTATTTTGCCCAATTATCTCCCAAATGAAACATTTTTAAGATCATAATTGGTACATTTGTAGTTTTATTTATTTAAAGCAAATATTTTCCCACATATATTTAAGAAATATGTGGGAAAAAATTTCCATACATTAAATATCCGAATTTATGTCCTCTACAAACTTTATAATAAAACTTTAAGTGTACCATATTCCTCTAGTGGCTATGGTAGCCTAGTGGTCAATTGATTGATTGAATATTAACGTCGCACTATTCATCTACACGAGAGCTTCTGGCGACAGACCACGTAATTTTGAACCATGGTCAAGTGATGTGGATGACACCTGAGCTGGCAGCCCCCTCTCTTAACTACCACACCACACCAACGGGAGGACGTTTCAGCTCTTGACAGATTTAGCGTCCATCGCTGCCCTACACGGCGGGTCTTTAGTGGTACTGGGCTCGAACTCGTGACAAGGCAAGCCACGATCCGATATCTGTACCACTCGGCTACCACGGCCCCAGTCTAGAGGTCAAGATCTCATGGCGTGTCAAATTACGAGGTCCGTCGCTAAAAGCCCTCGAGTAGCTGAATAGTACGACGTTAATATTTACTCACTCATGGCATGTCGTGAGTTCCAGATTGGCGCCACTGAAGGCCCACAGTATAGAGGATTCTGATGCACGTTAAATATATTGTGGCTGAGAGAAAGTCATCTTGTTAGCGAGCTGTGGAAACTTGGAGAGAGGCCCGCCAACTCAGGTGTCATCTTCGTCAATTGATCATGGGTCAAAATTACGAGGCCCATTTTCGAAAGCTCTCGTGTTGCTTTATAGTGTGACGTTAACAAACACTTATTCATCCATATTCACTAAAAACTTATTTAAACTTTTTACCCTAAAAGGCAATTTCTTATATTAAGTCTATTTTCGGCAAAAATACGAGAGCCTGAACTAAACGCGAAGCATATTTTCAGACAGAAAAATACCTCAAGTTTCATGGAAATTTGGTACATCATGACTAATACATCTGTTAACACTTTAGTGTTTTTAAAATTTTCAAAATATTCAATGAATACTCTTTTTTTTCTTTTGAATATGTGCAAGGATAACTCATTTAACATTAAGGTATAGGAGAAAAAACGCGAAACACATTTCATGCCAGAAAAAAAGGGATCAACTCGGTTAAAAATGAGATGTATGATAAAAAATGCTACTCTCTAAAGGATAGTGAAGCCAGAATATCATATTAATTTTTCATTTCTCTTATATCTGAAAAAATGTTCGAAATTCGAGTCCTATTCTTTAACATTAACCGAAGACAGCCTTAAGCCACTCAACTAATTTATGAAAATATATCGTTGAGAAACTAAGAAATTAACACAGTGTAAGGAAAGTGAAACAGCTAATACCCTCTTTTGTTCTTAAAAGCTTTGTTCATTTCGAAATTTAACATCTAAAAGAAATATCAAAGAACTCTTCCACTTACTATATGTATTTAATGAATTTCTTTACAAAACGATGAAGATTATTGTTTCATTCATACATAAAATACATTGGCTTTTTAAATATTCACCACAAGGCTGAATGAAAGTTTAAAGAGTTAATGCATTTAATGGATGCACGGTTTTCTGACTTATTTCAGTTTGCTTCACAGTTTACTCTAGTTATGTCCAACCTCTTCATTTTATGTAAAGACACCCAGAGGAGTAATAAGACTGGGATAAGTTGAAAGCAGAGGTGTTAGTTCGCTATTTTTCTTTCAGTGTGGGAAAGTGATTACCATCCCATAATAATAACAAGGTAATAGAACAGGGAGTGGGAAAAAAAGGCTTGGAAAAAATTAGGAACCAATTTCTTCTGCAGTGAGAGGAAATATTGAATGTGTTTGAATTTTGTAAAATTCTATTATTACATTAGACCAGCGTTTCTCAAACTGTGGGGTGCCCACCCTCCTAGAGGGGCGTGATAACTCTAGAAGGGGGGCGAGAGCATATTGAAAAGTCAAAAATAAAAGATTATTTTAAAAAAAATTATTAAGTTACTGAAAGTAAACAAAATACATTTTGAAAAAAAAAAATTAACATTTACACTGATATAATACACACTTATAAACGTATCATTATTGGGCAATGTGTATTTTATAATTAATTTAACAATACTAAGTTAAGAACAAATTTAATAATTACCAGTGACTCCATGGGCTTGTCACATAATATATACAAAAATTAACAGTGATCTTGATAGCTTTTTTTTATACGGTTTATGAATAATCCCATCACTGCCGATTAAAAGTTACGGGATTCGCTCCTCAATGCCTCCATTTTCCACGTAGGATGGATTCCATGTATGGGGGTGGGGAAGAAAAGGAATAAATAAAGAAATCGTCTGATATAAGTAAATCCTTCACAAAAACTGTCAAGGGTCTATTATTGCATTTAAAAGCCTTTGGAATAATTTTATGGATAACAGTGCACAGAAAAGATCGTATTTCGGAATATATATATACGTCCGGGGCATTCAACGTACCAGTTGAGTGAGACGTATATATACGTCCGGGTGTTTAACACATTGGTTGAGCGAGACGTATATACACGTCGGTGGCACTTAAGAGGTTATAGTCGTGTTGTAGCTTTAGGGTCAAAGTATAGCATTATTGAATTCAATGCATTGTTATTTGTATGAAGGGGGGGGCGAAAATTATAATTGAATATTAGGTCGCTAATAATGACAGTTTGAGAACGACTGCATTAGACACATTTTATTCTTTAACTTTGATGTCTTATTCTAAATTTTCAAATGTTCGTGGTTTTTGAGTGGTCATGTTCGGAAACTCGTGGTTGGTGTTATTGAGTAGCGTGTTCGAAACCTACTGTCACTGAAGACCTGCCGTGTAGAGAGGGTAATGTACGATAAATGTGTCAAGACTGAAAGGCCTCTTGCGTTGTGGTAGCTTCGACAGTAGGTTGCCAGTTCAGAGATCGTCCTCGTCATTTGACTATGTTTCAAAATTACGAACTACGTCATCGAACGCCTTCATGTAGCTGAACAGTACGACATAAATATTCACTCAATCATTGATTGAGTGGCCGCGGTAGGCAAGTGGTCAAGGTATCGTGGCTGGCCTTATCACGCGAGTTTGAGCCCAGTACCACTAAAGACCCGCCGTGTATGGGAGCGATGCACGTTAAATCTGTCGAGAGATCAAACGTCCTTCCGTTGGTGTGGTGTGGTAGTTAGGAGAGGGGGTGCCAGCTCAGGTGTCGTCCACTTCACTTGACCATGGTTCAAAATTACGTGGTCCATCGCCAAAAGCCCTCGTGTAGCTGAACAGTGCGACGTAAATATTCACTCACTCACTCATTCATTGAAGACCTGTGTAGAGAGAGTGATATACGTTAAATCTGCCAAGGTTCAAAGGCCTCACGTTCGCGTGTTGTGGAAGTCTGGAGAGTGGCGTGACATCTCAGTTGTCGTACCCGTCACTTGACCGTGGCTCAAAATTATGAGGTCCGTCACCAATACCCTCGTGTTGCTTCAGGCTGCGACGTAGCAGTAAAATTATACTTGGAAATACGAACATAAAAACATTAACACTAAACGTTTTAAAATAAACGTATTCATATTTTCATCATATCCTATCAAATGAACGCACGCGCCGCGCGCGGTCAAGTTTGAATTCACGATTGTTCTAGAACTACATGAGAACTAGAAATTCATTCTTGACCACTGTAATTGACATCATACTAATTTGTTGATTTTGAGATTTATTTCTAATTATTGCTAAGTAGTTCGTGTTATTCATGAAGAAGGCTCTTTTAATATAACCATTCAGCTTCTGCTTGTGATGAAACTTGTAACCGTAATCACAAGGAGACTGCAGTTTGAAAAAAATCAGTGAGAAAAAACAAAAGATACTAGAGAGCTTTTTCAGGGGATAATAGCCTTTGCTGCTCTGTATCCCACAAAACCTGAACTGAACTAGAGAGCCTTCTTTTAATACCGATGCTCATTCAATCTGTTCGTACACAAATTTTTCACATTAGTGTGAAGTGGTTTTCTAGAGCGTGGTGTCAACTCAGTTGATCAAATTCGTCATCAAAATAACCAGGTTTACTAGCTGTGGCTACCGTAAATTTGCGTGTGGAAGAAATCTATAGTCTGTGAAATGTTTAATACAAAAACTTTAAAAAAAAAAAGATCATTTTGCCCCAAAAGAAACTTTAAAAAATAGAAACAGACTCGAAGAAAAGTTTTCAACTTAAAATTATAAATAAAGATGCTTGAATTTTTGGTTACAAACTGTGCTTGAAGTTACAAATGTTATGAAATGTGTATATTTTCTTATCAGTTATAATATCTTGTTATTTTATTAGTTATGGTAAGTTTACCGTTAAAAGTTGCCGTGACAGTCTAGTGATTTTGATCAAGAGCTCGAGGCTGGCGTTTCATGAGTTCGAGCCCTAGTGCCACTGAAGACTTTCTGTGTAGAGGGACTGAAGCACGTTAAATCTGTTGTTGTTTAAAGTCTACCGAGGTAAGTGTGGTAGTTTGGAGAGGGCTGTGCCAACTCAGGTGTCGTTCTCATCACTCGACTGTGGTCCGTCGCCAATAGCTCTCGTGATGCTTTCTAGTGCATTGTTAATACACACTCTCATTCACTCTCAAATTTACTATTAAATCTCCAAAAAAAATTTAATTTAAGAATTTCTTTGATCTAGTGTGTATTATTGTTTCATTGTCCAACAAAGAATGAAAAAAAATCGTTTTGTAGATAACTTTATAATAAACTGAATCTACATTTAAAGTTCTCCATGTCTGGTTAAGTTTGGTTAAAATGGAACATGTTTATATATATATATCTGTTGTGTTTATTAAATTTCATGAGCTATAATATTGGGCTACAAGTTTCTATTTGAGCTTGAGTAAAATGGCATCGATGGGAAAAATAAATATTTTAATCGATCTTGAATAATGTTGTTGAGTAGGAAGACAGAATTATTTCGTATACAGTAAAATATCTGTGAAAATGAACATAGGAAAAAACAATTAAAAATTTTGTACACTCATTCGTAATTTCTCCTTATTAGTAGGGTAACTGCATGAAAAAGTTATTTTAAAACAGGTTTGAGGATCTCTAAATATTTTAAATAAAAATGAAGCAAAAGAAATTTTATAGAAGAAAAAGTAATGGAAGGTAAAAAGAAATGTATATAAGCAAGCACTCTATTATAATCAAGGAGAAAATTCATTTAGGTCTAGTTAGGAAGAATTTTTTAGTCTTAACGTCGAGACAGACAAAATAATTAGGAATAATGTTATATAAATGAAAAGGAACTAGAGATGAAACACGATAGTTAATTTAGTACAATTATTCAATGCAATAATTAGGTCTCAAATATAATTTCTAATTGTTTTTATGTCTAAGTATAATTTACAGTATAATTTCTCTAACCTGTAGTTACATGGTTAATGACATCATTATTTTGAAATATATAATTGTAAAGTGATCTTATGTATGAGTAAGAGAGAAAATATATCTTTAAATATAGTTATCTCTATATTTAGTATATTTAAGCTATTTATTATATATCCCTAACTATACTTCAAAATTAATATTTAAATAAATATGGCAACATTATCATGTGAATGTGTTTAGACTCCTTGTTTATAAGTGGAAGAATAATTCACAGGGTTGCAATTAAAGAATTGTTTATATAGCATTCTTCATTTCAACTGTGGAGTTGAGTTGAGTTTGGTGTTTTATGGCGCAAGAGCCAGTTTTGGTTATACTGCGCGAAACATTCATAGGTCTGTGGTCTGGACGGGAAAAGAAGAAATTGGATGACAAGATGGAGGGTCGAAAATAGAGAAAGATCACTGGGGTATCCCCCGGGGTCGTGACACCCGTGTTTACCAAAGATAGTAAACCCCTTGGGAAAAGGAAAAGATCACTAGGGTACCTCGGGATTTCAACTGTGGAATGTGTATACCATAATTTAAGTGATGGCCGTTCATTACTATCACATTTTGAAGCTACACTAGGAGTAATGTTAACGAATTTCATAATTTTGTACTGTTTGTACGACATTTGAGGTGGTATCCTACTCTCCAAACTTCCACACCACACCAACGTGAGGCCTTTGAGCCTTGACAGATTTAACGTGCATCACTTTCTCTACACGGCGAGTCTTTAGTTGCACCAGGTTTGGAATAAACGGTTCGAAAAAGCAAGCTACGATTTTGCGATGACCACTTGAGTATGACCACTCAGCAACATTGGCCACATCACAGTTTGAGAAACTCATATTTAATACATTTAGCATGAATTCAACACTGTTTCCCACTGACTTTGCATTTTATTTCTGTAGTTTTCGAGTACATTTTCTGGGTTTCAGGATTTTGTTTTTAGAAAGAATGAGTTGTTATTTTGTACCAAGTTAAACTTTTTATTGCAATCTAATCTTCGCGGGAAATATTATGTTGAATGAAAGAAAGGACGAATGTAGAAAATTAAAACGGTAAGTAAGGATGCTCTCCGAACTGAAGTAATTTTAAATAGACGTAAAATATATTTATTTTAAAGTAAATTTTATAAACGCCTGTTATGTAGGAATCTTTTTAAAAGTCTTTCTCTTTGAAACTACAAGTGATGAAAGTTGATTGTAGCATCCGTGCAATTGAATAATTATACGCACAGAGTGCTAGGAAATAAATTTTTGAAGTGAACTCGATTTTTCATTACTAACTGAAGAGTAAAGTAATGCATGAAATATGTCTGTGATAAATGAAATGTAACTAATTCAGATGCGGCTTCTTTTTACTCGTATAAATGGTAGGAAACGTATTCAGCTTGTTTGTTAATTCCTTCTATATAAAGATACAATTTACCTACATGAGATAATCTAGAAATAATAAATGGTAATTTTAATATTCTTTTGTTATGCAATGATAGATTGGTAGTGGATATGGAGGATTCATACCACACAGGTAAGTGAATTGAAAGCATGTTCTACAAAAATACTTCATTTGGAATAATGGAGTCTGTTGTGTTGTGACTAATGCCACCTGCCTGACGAAGTCAGATCGAGGCTAATGAAATTCATCGCGGCTGAGGGCTAGAATTTGTACGCTTGTCGTTATCCTTAGCTTTGAGCACCATGCAGGTGACAGTACGATTTTGCTCGGTTCTACCCCAATTTAGAGGGAGAAACCCCTGGGGGTGGTCAGGGGCCTCCCACCTCTCTTACCCTTTCACCAACCACACGAGAAGATTTGCGGCTCGACGGCTATTTAGAGTACCCCCATGCCGCAAAGGCACTATACATTTGCAAACATCCATGTCTTCTCCGGGATTCGAACCCAGTCCTTACGGTACTGCAGTCAGCATCGCTAACTACAACACCGGTTGGGAGACGGTCTTCTACGTACTTATAAATACGACAACTACAAAAAAAAGTGTGTGTGTGTTCTTATGTACGCACGTAAGAAGTTATACTTCTTTGGCGTAACAAGATTAAAATCTTTCGAAAAATCTTTAGCAGGGCAAGCTGGGCCGAGGACGAAAGGCGGTCTCGAGCAGAGTTGAACGATACTAATTTTCAGTCAATCGGACCAGCCAAACCTGAGATAATCACGATTTAAATAAATTTAAACACCCCCGCACAGGGACAATAGGACCAATAATATGGGGAGGGGGTTGAAAGAGGGAACGATCTGTCCCGTTCTACATATTTCTAGACAAAGCATTTTCGTATCCGTTCCTACGGAACGCAAAGCAAAGGTTCGCTGACGCGAAGGGATAACTCAGTGGTAGATCATTCGACTGCAGATCGAGAGGTCCCCGGTTCAAACCCGGGTGCCCCCATTTTCAGGGAAGTGAAGAGAAATAATTTTTTTGAGAATGTCGTAGGCGGCAATGATCTGTCCCGTTCTGTATATTTCTAGACAAAGCATTTTCGTATACGTTCCTACGGAACACAAAGCAAAGGTTCGCTGACGCGGGTATATAGCTCAATGGTAGAGCATTCGGCTGTAGATCGAGAGGTCTCCGGTTCAAGCCCGGGTGTCCCCTTCTTCAGGGAAGTGAAGAGAAATATTTTTCTGAGAATTTCGAAGGCGGGAATGATTTGTGTCCCGTTCTGTATAATTCTAGACAAAGGACTTTCGCATCCGTGACGGGGTGCGCGCGCATTGTAAAAATTTACTCTCATCCTATTTCTCTAACGCCTCAAAAGAAGTATAACTTCAAAAATATGGAAAACAATATAGCGAAGTTAGAGTTATATTTACGTCGCACTATATAAAGCTATACGAGGGATATTGTTGACGGACCTCGTAATTTTGAACTTCGGTCAAGTGACGAGGATGACACCTAAGCTAATACCTCCCTCTCCTAACTTCCACACCACACCAATGGTAGGACATTTGAGCCACGGCATATTTAACATGCATCGGCTCCCTCTACACTGCAGGTCTTCAGCGGTACTTGGCTTGAACTCATGACATGAGCGAGGTCCGAGAGTTCACGGGTAAAGAAGTATTTATTCGAAAGACGTTCTTGTGTCTTTTTTTTTATTATTGCGGCTAAAAATAACGAGATCCATCGCTAATAACGTTAATTCAATAAATACTTTTTTTCGGAAAACAAGAACAAAAAATATAAATAAAAGACAGTAATAATAAATTACAGCATAACATTAGTTTATAAAGATGTGAATTAGTAAAGGAAATTTATTGAAAGTTTAAGATCGCTATGGGTTTTAAACTGGCTAACATTATTTATAGACACATTTGATCATACTTCATGACTAAGTTAACCCCCTCCCCCTTTTCCATAGAAAAAAAAAGATTTTTGTAATCTTATATAATAAGCTTTACTTGTTAACGTGATTTTTAAATTACATTAATTAGTAAGAAAATTAACCTTCGTTTATTGAAAATTAACGTTCATCAAATGAACTAAAGAATTTGTTGGATTCTGTCAATGAGTTTAGCGTACTACGGTTTGTTGCGCCACATGAAACTTAAAAGTAATGTTATCATTTTAGTTTAAATAAATAACATTGTTCTTCCAAAATGCGCAGTTAAATAAGTCTGAATTTTTGACACTTCATTGAGAATACAGAGTTTTAAGGGATGAAATTTGTAATGATAAGATAATTAAATGTTTGATCATACGCATGTCAAAAAAATCATGTATTTTTAAAAACCTATATGTGTACTATAAGTATATTCAGTGTTATTTTATAACAAGATTAGTTTTACGTTACGTAGCCAAAAATAGCTAATAGCATTTATTATTAAACATGACGTCAATCCATTGTCTTGAAGAGTTTAACTCTACGATTTCATATTGCATGTAAAATCAAGATATGATGACATATTTTAAACTTAAGAATAAAGCTTTATTTTATTAAGTGAATTGCTTAACGAATGTAAAAGTATAGTCTTTGATATTTAAAAATTTAGAATGACTGTTTCGTTTTTTATTTACTGTCAATAAAATAATTATAATTATAGACAAACACCTGGTATAAAATAAAATCCTGAGTATTCTTTTTATTAGAAGTGGGATTTAAAAATATTAGCTATATTTAAATTTAAAAGAAGAAACTCAAAGTTTTAAAGCCTTTTGGAATAGATCCAAGTTGCGTATTATAATAGAATGTATCATCGTTTTTCTACCTGGCGAACATGTTTTTCGTTTAAAATCATATTTGTTAGACATTTTAACCAATAAAAGTTTACATTTTTGCTTGTGTGTGTTTGGTAAAAGAGGTCTGATTTTTGTGTGCAGCATTTGTTTCATTTTTTATCTGAAAGCTTATTATAGTTAGTGGAATTAAAGAAATTTGAATTTTGTAGAGAGATTTTAAAGTTGTATTCCGACACACACTCGCACGTAATTCGAACATGAGATTTGTTTTAACACATTGCGAAACGTTTTGAAACCTTTCTGAATAACCAGAAGATCGCGAATGGTAGTTTTCAACGACTTGTGTAGTAAACTGGTTTAAGTCAATTGAAACCCTTTTCCTCAAAAGAAAAGAACTCGATAACTGTTCTTCTAAAAACAGTGCGTCATTAAATTTTGTTCCTTTTAATATATATATATTTTATTTCTACGTCGCTTATTGCTTTTGTTGCTGGTTTCTTCCATTATTTCATTTTCAGTGAAGTAATTAGTAATCAGAGTAATTATTTTAAAGCTAGTTTTACCAATTTAATTTTTGATTTTAAAATTTCAAGTTTATTTTACACTGAAAGAAGTATTTAAATTTTATAAGCAATGTAATTTTTACAAACAAGAAAAACTTTATTCGAAATAAGTTAAGTAATTTTAATTAAATGAGCTTTTAAAATTTACATATTATTTAATTTAAATGAAATTTTTTTTAAAAAAAATATCTAATCTTTATTTTGAAAATCATCTATCTACTTAATTTACCCGCAAAATAAAGTACTCGAATATCAGATTTAAAACTTAATGTACTTATTGTCCGTAAACTTTCATGGTTTATCCTATCTAAGGAAGTGATAATTTATTTCTATTTGCTTATAAAATATTTCCATATCTTCGTTAAAAATTGAGGAACAAATATAAAACATATCATGATGATTGATGTATTTTGTTAGGTTTTCGACATAATTCCTCATTCCTTTAATTAATTTCTAAGTTTGCTGAATTATTTGACGTAATTACAAAATTTCATAATTTGCAATGCATGCGTGTAGTAAATAAAATTACATCACAAACATTGTGAAAATTTTTAATCAACTTTTTTTTTTACAAAGCTTTGTTTGCAGTAATTTGAAGTGGAAGGCGATTAAGAAGAATTGTTTTGGATTTTACCGAAAGGTAAGATATTTTTAATGAAGATACAATTTATTATATTCCTTTTTCCACGAAAATGGAAAAGAAGTTGTACGAAGAGTGTTGGCAACTTCAAATAATTTTTTTTTAATTAATATTTATTTATATTTATTGGTGTTTTTCTTAACGTAAAAATTAATGCGTATGTTTTCCAAAACTAATAGCAATTGAAACGCATAGAGTCAAGATTTCCTAAATTGTTTAATGGATTTTTTATAATTATGTTTCGAGTATGGAACTTATTTTCATTGAAAGGGTTGATACTATTAATTTAAGTAAAAATTCTGAGATATTTTTCAGTTTAAAATAAATGACACACTAATTTCCCCTTTATTATTTATAATATTTTATAAATTATTAAATATAAAAATTATTATTGATCGATTTCTTCTTTAAAATCAGATTAAAAGTTCTTTTAAATTCAATTTAACATTATAAATAAAATTCATTAAAAGTTTTTCAAAAGATTGCGGGTTATTTAAAACTTTCATTGTGGAACTGGAAAAGGAAATATTGGGTACCGAAAAACTGAAATCATATTAAAAAATTAACAAACTGTAAATTAGTTATTAATGTAATGAGTTAATCTTGTGAAAATTTAGCCTTAACAGTAGATGATATCTGTGAGATAATGAACTGTTAGAAATTATTGCCTTATGTAATAAATTAAATTCTTTTATCTATATGCTATTGGCGGATCGAAACTGACCGAGACTGGAATATTTGGGTTGAAATGTAAGTCATAAATATCTCATTATTAACCGCCAAGATGAAAATAATCGAATCCATTATGTAGGTAATAAATAAATTTTAGTGATTTTCATTTGGCAATTGTATAACTCGAGGCATTAATGTGAGTTTTCAGATTAAAACTATTATGAAATCAATGATGTCAAGGTGAAAATTTGAGTATTCCTTCCGTAATAAGGTCATTGTATACGTAGATTCGTTACCGTTATCAAGTAATTACGTATGATCAAGCTCTTAATTTACTGATTGATGTATCTATAGAATTTACGATTAGTGTTTCTTGACCGACTCAGTAAATCTAATTCGAATTCTACTTATTTTTTCAAAAGTATACTCTTTATATATTGCGGTATGTTTGTGCCTTATTTGTTTTTTCATTTTTGCTGTATATACATTATCTTCAAAATAAGTAAAGGATCGTACATTTTGAACTATGCATAGTGAGGAAAACAATTCTCAAGTTTTATACCAATCAAAATAATTCATGGCAAGTGCTCTATGCATTGTATTGTATTAATAATTAAACAAATTATTTTCTGTCACCTCACTGACAAATTCCCGTAAATTAAGGACTTTGTGTAATTATATACACTTCCGTAGAAAAAGATATTTCGGCATAAGAGAGAAAGACAGACGTAATTCTCTCTTTATACTAATAACTTATATTAAAGATGCTAGAAAAATTGCTAGACAGAAAATATCAAAATGGTAGAAAGCAAACAAATAATATAAGAATTTTTAAAGATATCTATTTTCTAGATGAGAGAGAATTTTTTTTCCTTTTGTTCTTATATATAGGTTGGTTTTCTACTCCATTCAAGAAACTGATGAATTATTAGATACTGTCAACGTAGAATAGAACAAAGAAAACTATTATATATATGTAATAAATGAAAAAAAAAAAACTAAAGAGTTGGAATTTTTATTTATGTATAATGAAGAAGCATTGTTTAGAAATTTCAACACATTGAATTTTAAAATCAATTTTGATGTTTTGAGACCCAGTTTGCTACTTTGTTTAAGAAATAAAAAAAACCCCGTAGAATGAGTTATTTCAGCATAGCTATGCATATTATTGTAGTCAGACTCTAAAATTTCTAAAGCACTGCGTAATTTGTTCTATTAAAGCATCGAATATTGTGAAAATCAAACTTTAATGAATGCATGAAATATTTATAAATAAATACAAATTTTTATTCGAAATATATCCAAGAAATAGTTTCTATATTTTCATTATCAGAAAAAGTATTTCCTGAACAATTTCTAAAATTTTCCAATATTGAATAACAATATATTCACTTTTTTCGTTCATTAAAATAGTTTTTCACTGGATAATATTCTAATAGTATTTCCGTCTATTTGTGTTTAACTGTTTCGCTCATTGTTAAGCATTTCCGAATGTCATTTTTACCTTATCTTCGCATAAAAGTGCAAGTTTTGGAATCAAATTGTCTGTCGAAGTTGCGACTCCTAAAACATTATACTGATTCCAAGTTGATTAAAAATGAAGTTTTTGAGTTATTATTAAATTTTTTTAGTTTGCCAAGATAACTGAACATTTTGCCAACAAATTCATGAACAAAACTGATTACTATTTAAATATTTTGCTCTTATGAAGCAGCTGTTTTTTGAAGTAGGATTACGTATTTGTCTCGTGAGAGAGATGGAACGTATTTAAAGCAAGAAAGCCTGGCACTAGTCCATGTTGTATTGCCACGCATTTGGCACCAGGTGATCAACGATAGTAAGATGTAAACCTTATCTAAGGATTCGTTCAAGTTTTTCTTATTGCTTGTATATCGGTGAGGGATACTAAGTGATTAATTAAAAAATGAGGAAGAAGCAAGATGAGAAATAACAGTATTATCTGGTATGTAATACATAAAAGCATCATTTTTACTGAAATTATCTGCACTAATGAACAAACTAGATTTTCATTAAAACTCGAATGACAACTAATAAACTCTCGAGTAAAAATTTCTAAATGCATTGAATTAAAAAGGGAGGAACATTTCAAATGAGCACAGTGAAAAATTAAGTATCCATCTTTTTTCATCTTAAAGAAAAGGGCTCGCTTTCGCTTGTATCTTTATGTGTTTTTCTGGGAGTCTTTGTTGAATGCGCATAATATTCGGCTTTTAAAAATAACTTTCTTTTTAATTATTTCTTTTATAATATTTTTACATTAAATTACAGGTGTCGAAAAATTTTAAAATTGAATTTCATCACTATATTACAGACATAACGGAAAAAATTTCGAAAATTCAATATAAATTATCCAGTATAGTTTCCTATCAGTCAGTAATACTGTTAACGTTTTTGCAGGAAAAACGTTTATATTTCAAAATGTCAAAATGTTTAAGCTTAATTTTGGGACTTCGAAGAGTATGTCAAATGTGTGCTTACATAAACATGTTTTTCATTATAAATACTTAAGCAGAACTGAAATTTGACAGCGCGTAATTGTTGTCTTCGAGAAGAAATGCAAATATGAGCACAATCCCTAAGCCCCTCAAAAGATTTGTTTTAATTTCATTACGCAAAATGTAGTTCCTTTCATTATTCCTTTCTTCCCTATATAGATAAGAACTGTAGGGCTGCGGTAGCTGAGTGGTAAATGTATCGGATCATGGCAGACATGTCATGAGTTCGAGGCCAGTACCACTAAAGACCCGCCGTGCAGGGCAGCGATGCACGTTAAATCTGTCAAGAGCTGAAACGTCCTCCCGTTGGTGTGGTGTGGTAGTTAGGAGAGGGAGTGCTAGCTCAGGTGTCGTCCACGTCACTTGACCATGGTTCAAAATTACGTGGTCCGTCGCCAAAAGCCCTCGTGTAGCTTAAACAGTGCGACGTTAATATTCACTCACTCGATAAGAACTATGGGAAAATTATTTTGCTACAGTATTTTTTTTCTTACTTTATTTATACGTTTGTTTCGTGGAAAATTAAAGGCTACAATTTTATGAAAATAGTTCTATTTTGTATCTTGAATCATTTTTCTTTCTCATAATAGTGAATCAATAAGAAAGGATTTTTGTGTCGCGTTTTAGGATAACGTATCTGAATTATATATATACGTTATCTCTAACGACGTTATTATAATATTTGCTTTCACGAAATACATTATGTTAGATAATGCTTACAAAAATGGGCTTCCGGCAGATAACAAAGTCAGAGATAAATGAATAAAAAAAATATTGTGTTAAGTGCTCAGAATACATTTAAGTAAAAGTTCCCCTTTGAATTTACTTCTTTTAAAGAAACTATGGAATTAATTAATATTTTGAAAGAAATAATTAAGTTAAATTTTCAAAATGATTATTCTAAGTTAAGGAAATCAAATTCTATTAGAGATCATTGCTCATAGAATATACTTAAGACAATTTTGCGTAACAAGGCATTATGATACTTACACAAACGCACAACATAACTTTGTTTAAAATCACTCTTAACTCTTAACTGTAGGCATTAAAAAACTTGAGATAAAGAAGCTGTATAGAAAAACTTTAAAGAACAAGTTTTTATGTTTTTTACAAAAGGAGAATATCTTACTTTCTAATTAACTACGGCTTCTTCATTGAATTGATTACAAGTTTCTTTTAAATATAATTTGTGTTACAACTTTTAATTTTCATCGCAAAGGACATTAAAATAATTTTCTTCAGATTATTACAAAACAGGAGTATTAACTGTCATTTTCATGAGGTCTAAATTAATACTGCCACCAGATTTTTAAGCAAAATAGAATAAAATAAGTTCTGAGTATCGTCATAGTTTCTAATCTTTTAGATGATCAGAAAAATAATCTTGCGTTTGCAATAGTTAAAATTTTCTTTTATATTTTAGCATCTAATTTGTTTCAATGAGGGAAAAGCATGAAATATTGAATGTTTGAAACAACCACTTCCACACAAATAAACATTTAAAACTACATAAGATTGTGCATGGATAATCATATTAAACAAATAATTACTTCAATCAATATACTATTGTAGAAAATATTATTTGAAACATGACATATCATATAAATAAAAGTTTTATAAGCGTGAAATAATATATAAACAAAAGAACTTATTTTATAAATAAGCATTTTTTTAATTGTTCTATTTCAAGAATAAAAATCTAGAAATGTGCATCTACGTATTCATACTAGATCACAGCTAGTAAATTGATACTAAATAAAAATTGCATTATTAAAATGAACGTCACCTTCGTTGTAACTGTTTAGTTTTAAGTTTCTTGCAGAAAAGATAATATATTTTTTTTAATTTCAAGTATTTTATTATAAAGTCTGATTGAAAGTACTACAGATATAATATACAAGAGAACAAAAAAGTTTCTCCAGCGCCTCTGATACAAGAGACACGTAAATCTAACATAATTTATAAAGTAAATTTAGTTATTGCTGTAGAGTAAATATTTTTATATTGCGTCAAAAAACATGAAATAAAGACATTTATTTTTAAAAAAATTAAGTATCATTGAGATATAATTAATTTTAATCAAGCTTATATGTGGTCCATTCAGATAAGTTCAGAAACAGATGCATTTGATTCAGATTTTCACTTAATATTATATATCTCGAATTTAACTCTAATTTGAGGGATATTTACACACATATATCACTTAAACTGTGTGTTAATGTTCTTAATCATGATTTTATTTGTATAAGCTTCTGATTAACAAATTTCATTGTGTAATGTAAGATTTCTTACATCAATATAGTTTCAACAATTGAATAAATGAAGCTGTTTCTCTAGTCTCAGGAATTAGTTATTGATGTTATTACACAAATAGAATACTAATGAATAAATATAGAGGCATGTCACTCACCTTATTGTAAACTAAGGCAGCAGATAGTTCATTTTCGACCACCATCATGACGATTCCGAACATGGCCATGACGAGGGCATAGTCGGAGATTCTCTTCCGCTTCTCGAAGAGGGCCTTCCGTCTGCCCAGTCGGTAGCCGACGCTGGGCTTGTGGAACCCCGAGGGTGGCTTTCTTCTCGCGTCATCGGACAAAGGTTGTTCGGGCGTTACGCCGACCAAGGCGATGGCCGCCGTTTCACTGTCCGTAGAATTTTGGCCTTTCATAGAGCATGCACGCTCAATGGACATGGTGGAGGAGTAAGAAGTAATGGGCTTGCGGAGCTGCTTGAATTGGCGAATGGCCCCATTGACCCGCATGGAATCGGCGGCGATCTCTGCGAACTCGTTGCCCTGGGCTGGTGGATCCCGATAGAGCTGTCGGAGGGAGGCGGCCACGCTCTCTCGCGAGACAGTCTTCGTGAGGAAGGAATGCTCGAGACGGGAGCTGAGGCCGAGCCTCGCGTGAGGCGGCCACAGGTGACTTCTGCCGCCCGACGATGCACGGCCGCCGCTGGCGAAGCCCCCTATCGGCGGCTGCCTGAGGAGTCTTCTCTCTGGCTCTGCAAGAACACAAGTCGACTTAGTGGTAAACAACACACACCCTTCCAGCTCATTCCGAAGCTGACGAGGGAATGAGCGCTTTTTGGACTTTATTTCGGTTTCGTGGACTCCTATGCAGTTGCCATCAGCAACTAAAACACTTCTTCCCCCGCTTGCGCCCCTGTCTCATTTTCATTGCCTGTTTTCACTTCGCACGCACGCGTTTTCAGATGCGACTTAAAGGGTTGGGGATTTTTATTTTCTCTCTCTTTTCCTTTCTCTCGTCTTTTTTTTTTCCCTAAAAGGTTTCAGAAGTTTTATTATTTTTTCACCTCCTTCAATTTATGTCGAATGCGTTGTCGAGCATGATTTTGCTCATATCGATTTTGATAAGCTACTACAAGCGGAATAAAATATCTAAATGCTTTATCGTATAAATTATACGGATGTAAATTTTAAAGACGAAAAATAGGGATTGTGCGAAACTCTTATTTCTTAATATTTTTATTTCTTCACTTTAGATAGCGCTAAAATGCGATAGCTAAAAGATATTTACATGTTTTGGATAACATTAGTTTTTAGTTAAATCTTTATAAAAGGGAATCAAGAAAAAGCGATCAAATATATATATACAAGCTTTAATTTTTTGTCGTTCATTTTTTTCCCGTTTTAAACATTTCTATCAGAATTTTCAAAATAACTTTTTATTTCATTGAAATCATTTTATAATGCTTTTATTTCCTACTTTATTAACTTGGTAATTTTTATTCCATACATATAATAACAAGATGATATGACTTAGAAACATTTTTTTTTGGCTTCAAAGATTAAAAAGTAATTTCTGAAAGTTAAACTATTCATATTATAAAGTGTTTAACTATTTTTAAAAAATGTTGGAATATTTTATTCGACTAAACTGTATAGTAAATCAACTGCAAATATGAGTTATATTTTTATATTTATTACTAAATATAATGAGTGAGAAAAATTGATTTGAAAAAGCACACTTAACAAAAATTCTTTAAACAGTTTTCTACGTTTTACTGCAATAGAAAACAATTTCTGCTATTTGAACTACAGTTATATACTCATAGACCAAGAAATGATTTGAATAACACATTAATTATTATTATAAATAAAAGCTTAGCACAATTAGAGAAAAAAAATTGATTTTCTAGAATTTTAACTAGAATTTGGGTGTGTTTTTATTTCTTGACAACAGCCTTTTCAAAGTTTGCATATAATAATAATAATAATAAAATCTTCTAATTAATATAGCAACCAAAAAGAATAACAGCAAAACAACTTAATTTTATACTTTTCTTTTTGAAAAAGAAATAACGATAATTTTAAAGAGCAAGTACTCTGCTAATATAAATAAAAGCACTTTTTCTTGTATGTTGATTTACAATGAGTGGTTGGAGAAAAAATGGTCACTTTAGAATTGCTTATATAACATGCAGTTATATATATATGTAATTTTTTTTAAAGTAATATAGTGTGATTTAAAGCTTTAATCTTGTAATGCGATCGAAGGAGAAAGAGTTTGGAAGGGAAATGGAAAATGTTTAAATTTTCGAAGCTTTCAGATTAAAATTTGTTTTTTATTATTTTTCAAGTTTATAAGAAAATATGGGAGAGAAAAAAGTTTACAAATATATATATATCTTAAGATGATGCTTAGATTTTATTCAGGTTAAAGAGGTCAACAATTATAGAGTTGGTTAAGAAACGGAATAAGATGAGGAAATGGTTAGAACTTGAAATCTATTGGTTTTATATTGTGAATGGATTATCACCTTTTCAATAAACCTTAATTTTATCGTAAAAACTTCTTCATTGCTATTAATATAATTGATTTTGAATACTTTTAATCCTATGACGTATATATTTATATGGGTACATAATTTCACTGCAATAAAATAATATAAATTCTTATTTATGTGCCCTGAGATTTTTAGGCAGTGGTAGCTTATGGGTTATGATCCCTAACTCGTGGCCGGAGTGTCGCGGGTTCAAATCCTGATGCCACTGAAGACCCGCCGTGTTGAGGAGGCCGATGCACTTTAATCTGTCTTCGCTCAATGTCCTTCTATTAGTGTGGTTGTTAGGAAAGGGAGTGTCAGCTTAGGTGTTTTCCTCGTCACTTGAACGAGGCTCAAAATTACGAGGTCCGTTACCAATAGCTCTCGTGTTTCTTTGTAGTGCGACGTTAATTAACAACTCCCTACCTGAGAATTTTTTTTATTCATTGTGTCGTTATGAATTGTCGATAAAATAGTTTTTTATGTTAACCGAAGTAATTACTTTCGATGCTAGAAATTAATATTAACAAAGAAAATTAAGATTTAACTTCACCCTTTCATCATATATATATAATTAATACAAAAAAAAAATAAAGTTGAAGTTGCAAAAAAATTAAGTTTTTTCTCAACTGATAAAGTTAACATTACATTTGTTCACAGCTAACATATTTTTTTTTTTTTTTTTGAAAAAAAAGAATAAGCTAGGTAACACTTTTCATGATAACTATGAAATAAAAAACTGGGGCTTTTGCAAATTTCTTTTTATATCACTTTCCTCATTGATAAGCAGCTAACTATTATTGAAGTAATTATTCTCTTGAAATACTTAAGCAACTATTTTTGACAGATTTCCAAGGTTTTAAATTCACTCAAATATGATGTGTGACGGCAGTACTTGATTTCAGGATCACACACCATGCTAACGAATATATTGAGGATATATTTAATTTAAAGCACAACTGTTTCAATTATTATGCACGATGATTGTTGTGATTTCAAAGTCATAATTATTAGACTGTTAAGATATCCGACTACTTGTGACAACTTTTTTAAAAAAAGGATGTTGATTTATGGGGATTTTTTTTTTCTTGGTTTCTATATTTATTCAGTACATTTTAAGAAAAATATGTTAAAATTAAGAAGAGAAAAAGAAATTATTGTTACTAAAAGGAAAAAAATTAGAAAAAATTAAAAAATATATATATATATATATATAAACGGGGCCATTCTGTACAAAAAAGTTTATGAACAAATTTTCAATTTTTATGTGTTGCAATACTATTCCTTTTTGAAATGACATGCAGGATAAGAGATATTTTAATTTTTACAAAAAGTAGCGCACTTTATCTTAGTTATTACATGCAATTGCTTAAAAAACAGTTATTTTATTCACATAAAATGCTATAAATTTTGTAATAAAACAGTGATAGATAAATCTGAAGGTTAAAACACTTCTACTATTATACAGAACATACAGAAAAAATTTCAGTTAATTATTTTAAAAACTTTTTGAGATTAATTGCTGTCCTCGTTTGAGCATTTTCAAAAAAGAAAAACAGACATTTCGAGTAAAACGCGTTCTAAAATATGACATCTTGCTTAAATTAGTGGCATCTGCTTTTACTAAAACACTTGTAGTTTTTGTTCTAATGAATGGAAAATAATAAACTTGGTTTTTATATAAAACTAATAAGATGCCTACAAAATAAATAACAAAAATTTGTCAATTTTTGGCAAAATTCACAATTTTAGGGTAGTCGGATACCTTAATCAGTTATTTCATCAATCAGGATATTGCATGACCTACCAGGTAACAGAAATAACGATTTGGCTTCTGAAATCATCAGTGGCTGTAGTAGTCTATCAGTCATAGCTACGGACTATAGGCTGGCATTTTCGAGTCGCGAGGTCGATTCTGATGCCACTAAAGGCTCACCGTGTAGAGAGGCTGATGAACGTTAAATCTGTTGTGGCTCAAAATCTTCCCAATGACGTGGTGTGTAAGTTAGAATAGGGGGTGCCGGCTCAGATGTCATCCACGTCACTTGATTGCGGCTCAAAGTTATGAGCCAATAGCCCTTACCAATAGCTCTTGTGCTGCTTTATAAGTACAATGTTAATAAACATTCACTCTAAAATCCTCATTTTAGATTTATGCTGGGATGGCTGGGTGGTGTAGTTGGTTTGTCTTTGGCCTCGTACGCCCATGTTTGCGGATTCAACCCCGGCCCAAGTGGATTTTCATGATGCAGAAATTCGACAGTGTCCATGCCGTAGGACAGGGATGGCGAGCCAATGCCACGCGTGCCATTCATGGCACGCAACACAACATTTTTGGCATACCATTGATCAAAATGGTTTATATTTTATTTTAAATTTCAAAGTTCATTATGAAGTATTACAAACAAATGCGAGTGATCGGTCGCAAGGTGGAGGGGTTTGATTGATTGAACATTAACGTCGCACTGTTCAGCCACACGAGGGCCTTTGGCGACGGACCACGTAATTTCGAACCATGGTCAAGTGACTTGGACGACACCTGAGCTGGCACCCCCTCTCCTAACTACCACACCACACCAACGGGAGGACGTTTCAGCTCTCGACAGATTTAACGTGCATCACTGCCCTACACGGCGGGTCTTTAGTGGTACTGGACTCGAACTCGTGACAAGGCAAGCCACAGTCCGATACCTATACCACTCGGCTATCGCGGCCACGCAAGGTGGCGCGGGGAGTACATTCATTAGTAATTGACATTACTAATTGTCAACTGCTTATGATGTAAATTTTGTCTACGCATAACATAGTCAATTTCCTTGATACAGCTGTATTTTAAATTTCATCTGTGTTATATTTACGATTTTTAACTGTTATTTATCATGGCTAGTTCAGCAAAAGAACAAAAAGTGCAGGATAGTAAGTGTAACAGAGAATTTCAAATTTGGTGGACCGAGAAACATGGCATTATTAGTGTGTTTTATGTTCTGGAATAGTGGTATACAGAACGTCGTCTGTAAAACGATATTTTGAAACAAATCGCAAACTCTCTTGTCAAAAAAGGGAACCATAGCAAAAATAATCATTTGCTCAGAAACCGTTTGGCAGATGACTCCAATTCAACATGTATTCTACAAAAAGTAACATCTTACAATCCTAATATAAGTTATTTGTCATCTACACAACAACTGCAACAACAGAAGTAACACTGTTACTCTCTTTAATTTGAATTACACGTATAATTAAACCATTTATAACTTTTCAGTGCAAAAGGTATTTTTCCGTAGTAAATAGTTTTGTGTTGTTTGTATTTAGTTTTATTTTCCCAATAATCACAAGTCAAAATTATTTGGTGGCACATCTATGCCTCTTTAAACACTTCTTTAGAAAAAATGGTACGTTGATTCATAAAGGTTCACCACCCCTGCCGTAGGATAATGCGGCATGTAAAAGATCCCTGGAACCCTTGTTTGGCTTAGGTGCTCTCGGAAAAATTGAATTCCTAGTAATATTTCGTATAGTCAGAGCTCAGGTGGGAGGAAACTGTATTTCAATATTATAGTGCGGTGATTGGTTTCCACCTATATGGTGCCACACTAAAATATGATACCAGCTCTCCGGGGCATGTACTAGGTCTTCAATGGTAATTCGCAATCCGCAGCTCCATTGGAAATAAAAATATTTATGTTGGTGTGTTTACGATGTTAATTATAAAAGACGGTGACGTGTGAAAGGGGAAAACACCTGAGTTTGTATGACAATCTCCAAACTTTTGTAAGACGCTACATGAGTACTTTGAGGACCACTTTAATTTATAAATTGCAGATCATCAATTATTTTTCTTTTGTGTGATAATCTTTGGTAGAATCGATTTTTGAATCCTAGCCTTAATAACCTCAATGCCATTGTTTTACTGATATGGCTACAGTAATCTGATTGAAAAAATTAAAAAAAGGGCTTAAAGTTAAATAACTTTCCCAAGATTTTATTTGATTACATAAATTCTCTGACATTTAGAATTCCTTACTGTTCGAGAAAACTACCGAACTTTTATATCCAAACTATTTCAAAATTGCTTCCAATAGTTAAAAATTTAATTGCCTATGAGTACCGACGACGCAAGCTATTAAATTTAAGGAGTAAATTCAATCATTGAATCAAAGTAATTGCTTAAATTTTCTATATATTTGATGTTAACTGAACTCAAAGATAATCAATTAAAATAATGCATTCCTGAAGCTGGTGATTTCAAACAAAGCGTGAAAACTTCATCAAAGGATTTAATTTACAAAGTATTTCTTTAAATGAAAGATAAATGCTTAGAATTATTGAGTAGATAAAGACGGCATTTGTTTGAAATAATTGCTCCTTTATTTATTCTTCAGCTTATGCTCTGTGAACTTTTTGAGAGATGTGTGATTTTTCCTTATATTATAAAAAATGAATAAATTTCCTAATGCGCGAATTAAGCATTACAAAATAAGATAAACAATTACAAAGGGGAAATTTTCTGCCCTCCTTGTTTGTCTCTTTTTTCCGAAAATTTTTATTATTCTTAAAGTCATGGGAAAGAGGTTATAATAGTTTAAGTTTCAACAAATTCTTTACTAATTTTATTTCGTTAAAAACTACGTTAAGTAATATTTTCTTAATTTCTCACATTAATAATCTTTTTACTAATGCAGTTAAACAACTGTTTTGAAGAGCCTTTATTATTCTCGACAGTAAATGGATTTTTCAGAAAATTGTGCGATATTTTTGGTTTTATTACAGAAACATATGGGTGAATTAGGGAATATTAACGTCGCACTATTCAGCTACGCGAGGACTTTTTGCAACGGACCTCTTCATTTTGAACCATGGTCGAGTCACGAAGACGACACGCGAGTTGGCACCTCTCTCCTAACTTCCACACCAAACCAACAGGAGGACATTTGAGCCTCAACAGATTTAACGTGAATCGGCCCCCTCTGCACTACGGGTCTTCAGCGGTACTAGTTTCGAACTCATGACACGCCATCCACGAGTCCATTCCCTTGACCACTAGGCTATCGCAACTTAAATAAAGCATGGAATAGTTGAGAAAGTTATGAATATGCACACATTTACTGTTTCTTACTTAATCTAAATAATGAAGGATTATAGCAATGGTCTTCAAACTCACGGAACCCTGAGGTTCTACGAGGCATACCCAGAGTTTGAACGAGTCACAATTAAAAATGGAAAACTAAAACTATAAATGTGTATTCACAAAAAGGATTCCCGTTTTCTATGAAGTTTGCATAATCGCAATTATCTGAAGCTCATCCCAGTCATTAAAACTGAAAATTTTGTTTATGCATAATACCCCCCTCTACTTTGTAATACTCTTTTAACTTTTATAATAGTGTATTGAAAGAATCCCCCGGGCTGGGGAAGGTCGACTCAGCCTTTTATCCCTACTGCAGTGGGTCGATAAATGAGTATCAAGCTTGCTTGGGGACTTAAACACTGGGAGTCTCACTTCCAACTGACCACCTGATCTAGACATCTGCTCATGCACCTCAGTGCCCAATGGTCAAGTATACTGGAATGGGTGCAGTAGGCCCTGGCCCTCATGGGCTGATGTGCCTCTGAGTTTGAGTTTATTGAAGGAATATTAAAACACTTTTTCTTTATATGTACCATCGACTAGATTCTATTGTTTACCATCTCAGGTTCCACAAAATAATTACATTTGTTAGTACAATGTTTTGCAAAACTATATAGTTTTTTAATAGTACATGCACCTTTTTTCATTTGTCAAAAAAAGCATCTATAATGAAGGATAGGGAACAACTTATCGATATATCAACAAATTAGACGTTAAAATCTCAATTAAAGTAAGAGCTTCAAAATTTTAGGTTACAAATTCATGCAAAATACACAGGATTTCTCACAAAGCTAAAACATTTAAATGCCATTCAGGACAATGTATTTAAGTGAAAAATATTTCTCAACGTGGGAATGGCTACAAAAAAAAATATGAAAAATTAAACGCAGATTATAATGGAACTGCTGATAGTTACAATAGACCTAGACTTCAAAGCATGTGTAAGAAAATGCAAGCACATATCCCAATTACAAAATATAATGCATAGGTAGGTGACACTTGGTTCATAAATTAATAATATTAATGTGGGAATATACTTAACTCAGTGGTTCAACAGCCCATGAGGGGCAAGGCCTACTGTACCCATCTCAGTATTCGTAACCTTGGAGTCTGAGGTGCATGAACAGATGACCCATTCAGGTGGTCAGTTTGAAGCGAAAACCTCAGTGTTTAGTTCCCAAGCAATTTTGGTACTCATTTATCGACCCACTGAAGGGATGAAAGGCTGAGTCAACCTTGCTCAGCCCGGGATTTGAATCCCGGACCTGTGGTGTGGAAGCGCGATACGCTACCACTGAGCTTCCAGTGTGTGAGTATAAAAGTATTTTAAAAAATACAATATTTTAAAAAACAGTCTTGATAAACAGTACATATAACATAGTGATATATTTAATATATTTTAAAATACGTTTTTCTAAGTGTGGAATGGGGTTCCCCCAAGCACCTTTTATTTCCAAGGGTTTCGCAAGTCGAAAAAAATTTGAAGGCGACAGCCTTGTAGTATTAATGAATTTTTCATTCTATTATGTGATAGATCTGATGTAATTAATATTTCAACAACAAAAACAACAGATTTAAAGTTTAATGATTTGAAATAAAATTATCTGGATAAATTTACTTAAAGAAGAAAACATTTTATTATGTTGCTTCTCAAGGGAACCTGGTAAACATTTATGATTTCAGCATATCCACGGATGTGAAAATAAAACTGAAGTGAGACTAATAACTTTTATAAATCGAAACAGGCAGGAAGTACATTTAAAGATCCTATAAATTATTTTTATTACTCCCTTTATTTATAGTTATGTTATAAATTAATGCCTTTTTAGAGCCATCCGATGGCTTCAGTCGATAATATAAAAGTATCTCAAAAGAAAACACCCATGAAAATAACAAGACTTTTTTTATTTAAGAGACCAAAAAATGGGCTTTATTTTTGAATTTACTTTCGCTAAGATTAACAATGACAATCTATCGTGGTTGGAAAAGTTGTGACTTATAATCTATCACCTTTAAAATAGACGTTTGAAGGCTACAAAAACATTTTACGTTTCACAATGACCATGTCGATGTGCAATGAAGGGATTGGAGATTTCCAGGCAGTACTATAACTTTCCTTGCTAAGAATGTCAGTATATGCCAGTTAAGGTATCCGACTACGTTCGGAACCATGATTTTGTAAAAGCGCATAAATTGATAATATTTACGATATTTAGTGTTACTTAGATTAGAAAATGTATAAAAAATTGTTTTAAGAATAGTATTACAATAAAAAATTATTTAAGTACAATATTTTGACAAAAAAAAATGAACATAGAATGACCCACATTTTCAAAATGTTCTCCTTTTGTGAAAAATGGTTCTATTATAACAATATTTTGCCTGTATATAGCTCATACCTCTGTACAAAGGCTCAACTAGAATTTTTGAAATATATAACTTAGAAGTGGCTTTATTCATGTTTTACGACAGCAGAGGAGAGAAAGTTTAGAAAAAACGCCGATAATTATTTCAATTGATTGTAACTTTGAAAATAATGAAGATTTTTCAAAAATCGTAGTTGAGCCTCTGTACAGAGGTTTGAGCTATATACAGGCAAAATATTATTATAATAGAAGCATTTTTCACAAAAGGAGAACATTTTTTAAAAAAAAGTTATTCTAAGTTAATTTGTTGCCGAAATATTGTATTTAAATAGTTTTATTTGTCAAAATGTCCTTAAAACAATTTTATATATGTATTCTAATCTAAGTAACACTAAATATCACGAAAATTATCCATTTATGCGCTTTTTTAAAATCACGGTTCTGAACGTAGTTGGATACCTTAAGGTCATAAAAGACTGAACAATTAACCCCTTAATGCAGACTTAATTTTTTAATTTAAGAAAACACATTTCTTAAAATCTTATTTTGGTCAAAATTACAAGATCAATCGAAATTTCAATTTTTATTTTGGATTTTGATCCCTGTTGCAGATAAGAACCGAATATTGCATTCTTGCACAAGTACATCCTCTTTTATTATGTTTTCTCGAACAGTAGAGTTTCGAAAAAAAAAATATTTTTATCAGTAAAAAATATTTTTACTTTTACTTTTTCAACAGAAATAATAATAATAGCACTATTCGTTTTTTAAAAAAATATTCAAAATGTTCTTTTCCCTGATATATTTGGAATCAAGGTGTAATGCATAGTCCTACATTGCAATTATTATTCATGTGTAACGACTGCCTTTTCTTTTCCTTTGCTTTCCCTTTTAGCTCAACACACAGCGCAATATCTTGTGGGAGCTTCTGTTTTGATGTTGATGGAACAAACCTGGAAAAGGACATTCCGTTATTCATAGAATTCCAAAAGATTTCGGTCTACCCAATCTTTTTTCTATTTGTTAGCTATGATAACTTTGTATATTTGCTAATTTGCTCGAGAAATCTAAATTTTTTTTTACCTCAACTTTTTACATGCAAAACGTATGCGTTCCAAATTCTGGTGTCCAGTAAATTAAAGAATACATTTTTTTTATAATTTTTATCTAAATTTAAGAATTCACGACGATAGATCGCAGTCAGTCTCACAGGTGCAGATGATGATCGCTGGTTTTCGAGTGAGAAAATTACAACAGCATAAAATACGACTCCGCGTGAATTATCTCGTTTGAGCATAGCTTAGGCCGCTTAGTGCGATCGAATTAACTCGATCGTGCACACATTAAGGTGTTAATATACAGTCAAAAAAATCTTATTGTGATGTGGATAACACTACAACTAATTGTGTGATAGTCCTAGCACGTTTAAGTTTAAGCTGAAATGTCTATTTAATCAAAGTAATCGATTGGAAAAGTAAGAAAAATCAACATTTCATCTATGTGTAATAGAAAATGCTCTCTCCACTCTGAGCTATGGAATCGAGGATCTTTAGGAATTAGCTGGGATGTCTTTCTCGACATCTGGAGATGACTTAAAGCTGAGAAATACGGCGCCATTAGTCTATTGCGTGGTCTTAATGTGACATTAATCCAATCAAAACTAAAACTCCAAAGATCAACTGACGTCAATAGGATTTTTCTGTCGCGACATGTTTTAATTCGTGATGTCTGCACATGATACTTCAACAAATAATTCAGTATCAAAAAGGCTGTAACCCATCCCAGCTGTGTAAGCAAAGTTAATCCTATCACCATCTAAGTGGCATTACTGCGCACTACGTCGCTTAAAACTTTGCCCAAATGTCTGGACATATAAATGGAACTAAATTGTTCGATATAACGATTAAAACAAATATAAATTAATTCACATGATAATCTTTTTGTTAATTGATATATAATTTTAATTTACACTAATTATTTCTGTGTTAATTGTTTTATTATTTCACTTCAAGCATCAAACTCCAAATCGTTATTAATTAAAATGAAGATTCCTCAAAACCCAACAAAGATAGATCCTCACTAGAACATAAAAGTATTAGTTGTAAAGGAATTAAAATTCTTTGTGACATGAGCTAACAATTAAAAAGTTAGTAATAATTTAATAAAAAAAAGCATATTTTTGTAAAAGTGCTGTATAATATTGTATTTTTTTTAAAAATGTAATTAATAAAAATTATAAAAGTTTTAAATCCAACTTAAAATTTTTAGCGTGATATCACAATTTATTACACACACTATCTACCAATAAGTATTCGGACACCCATGCAAATGAGGATATTTGAGTCCTGATCTACGTCACGTCTTCTGTACTTAATTATGGAAACAGCATTGGCATTAATCGCATGTGCTAGATGCCACGAAATTCTGAGCTGTCTGACTTCGAGAAGAGTATAGTTGTCGGATATCATAGAAATGACCCAATTCTTAAGGGACATATCTAGTGATTAAAAGATTCCAAAATCGACAGTGACTTTTGTGATTAAAAAGTGGAAGGTGAATGGGGATTATCGGAATGTGGCTCAACCCGGCAGACCCACGAAACTAAGAGATATACCGAAGAGACCGAAGAATGCTGTCCAAAGAAATTCTGAAAAAGTGCGCCAAATCGATGTCCCTCATACTCCAGGAGTTCTGACAGTCATCCGGGATTGTTGTTTCGATAATTACCATCCACAAGGAAGTACATTTGCTTGGTGTCCATGGTCATGCTGTCACCCACAAGCCTTTGAATACAAAATTCAACCCCTCTGTTCCATTGAGCTGGTGCAAGGTACTTCGAAATTGGATCGTAAAGGTGTGGAAACAGGTACTCTGGAATGATGAATCAAGATTCAATCTCTACCAGTCGGATGGCAATGTTTGGGTTTGTCGTATGACTGGAGAACGCTTTTACCACAACTCATTATGCCTACGGTAAAGTTTAGTGGAGGTCGAATTATGATCGAGGATATTTCTCGTAGAATGAACTGGGACCCTTGATCCTAATTCCTGGTAAGCTCAACGCCGAGTCCGACTAAACTATTCTAGACAAAAATGTTTTTACGCTGTCGAAATTTTATGAGTTTGATCATTGTTACTTCCAGACTGACAACACAACTTGTCATGTTGCGAGGTTCACCATGGATTAGCATGATGACAATGGGGGGATCCGAATAGACTGGTCTGTCCAGAGTCCAGATTTGAATTCTGTAGAAAACCTCTGAGATGATTTGGATCACCGAATTAAGGGGAGCAGCTCCGTCCAAAATAAGTGAAAGAAATTGCATGTTTTCTCCCTGCCGAGAAGCAGAAAATACCATTATCCATCATTCAAACACTTATGGAAAGTATGTCCCGGAGGTTTAAGGCTGTAATTGTGCCTCAGGTAAGGGCTCTACCAACAATTGAATATGAATAAATATTGTTTATCTCTTTTATCACAGGTGTTCAATTACTTATTGGTAGATAGTGTATAATTTTGGTGGAGGATTTGGCTGCGGCATTGGTTGCTAACTGGTCATCAATGTCACTTCTGTCGAGCTTTGAGTTCATGTCTGGGGGCCACTTAAGACTCAAAGTGTAGACAGGCTAATGCTTGTTAAATATGTTGCGGTTTAATGTCCTCACGTCAACATGATGTAGAAGTTCGGATAGTGGAATGCCATCTTAGGTGTCTTTCTCGTTTCTTGACCATGGTTTGAAAATGCGAGGTACGTCAGTGACAGTTCTTGTGTGATTTTAATAAACAAATAATTCATGGAGGATAAATTTTTTTATAAATAAATTAGAAGGAGGAAATATATAATTAAGTTAATGAAATATTTGTGTATTATATAAATCATTCCTCACATAATTTTTACGCGATAGTGTACAAATATTTTAACGAGACATTTTGGTAATCTGTCATATTTTTTAAGCCTTTTCATTTCATCTTGATGTTAAAATTATTTTGACTCACTACGAAAATAAAATTGAACTCTTTATTGCATTTCTCAAATTTGTTACTTCACGAAACAAATATACTAAAGTGCAAAAATAATTTATGCAAAATATCAAGAAAGTACGTTTTAATTTATTTTTTGCACCCCATTTTGCTTTCATATAAAGTATTTTAAACTTTCTTAATGTTGAAAAGTGGTGAATATATATAGGAAATAAAATACTTCGGATTTTTCTTATTAGTAATAGAACTAATCAGGAAAAACTAATAGAATGAAGACATAAATTTGACGAAACATCTCTAAGAATCTAATGATGGAGTATAAATATAACTTAACTGAATTTCAATTGAAACATTGATAAAAAGGCAAAAATAAATAAAAATCACCTGTTTTTACAAGATTGTGAATAAAAACTATTTTATATAATGTTTATATCATCTCAATTTTTTGACTAAGCGTTTGCTGATAAGACTAAAAGGAAAACGTTATTGTTAACGATAAAAATGTTATAGAATAAAATATATATATCAAATTTAAGAGACATTTAAATAGTTTCTTTAAGGACTAGACATGAATACAAAAGAGAGATAGAGAAATAGAGACAGAATGAAAAGAAAAGAGTGCAAGAGAGAAAAAGAATGTGAAAGGAGAAATAGAGGGAATGCTTTTATTCAATTTTCTTCTAAAAAGCAAAATACTCTATTTTAATCATACAAAAAAAATTATGCGGAAAAATCATTTTATTAAAACTAACTAATCATGTATTAATTATTAGCACAACTTTATTTATATTTATATTTATTTCTTGCCTAATTAATGTGGTAATTAAATTTAGTCTACTTTATTTATTTTTATAAAACTTTGCAAAAAAAATTGATGTTACTTAACAAAAAAACAATGTGTAGAAAAAAAATTCTAGAATCCTAGAAGAATAAATCCTAGAAAAAATAATATATGGTTCACTCAAACTAGGCAGAAATGTTCATTCTTACAAACACCTATTAGCACGTTAATAGACTATTTAAAGGTTCTCAATCTCAATATACGTATCAGTCAATATTACACTGAATGCCATTCAAAGGCAAAATTTTTAAAACAAAAATATCTTTTATCATATTGTAAAATGCTTTTTACAAAAATGTTGTCACAGTCATTGTATGACATATAAACATATATTGTAAGCAGTACATGCGTACTATCATCAGATTAAATGGTGAAGGTCAATAGTAACAGGCATCTCAAATATTTTTGACAAATAAGACAAAAACTAATAGAAAAAGGACATCAAAACCTTTGCCGTATTGTATCCATATCTTTCCATTCTTATTTAAACCGAGAAACATTAAATATATATATGTATATTTAATGTTAACTTAAGTTAGCATTTACTTAAAATTAGAATCTCATTTATTTATAATAACTAATTCATAAATCCGAATACCCTATTTTGAAACACGTCTCATTCATTTTTCTGTAAAGGGTTAAAATATTGTTTTGACAGATCTCTATTAGAGATTCCTCATTAAAAGGCTTAGATTTTGAATATTTGATAGATTTATTGGTGATTCCTAGTAAAAAAAGTACCATTATAGGTGCACGTGCATGACTGAGTAGTTTAAACTTTTCCCTAAATGCTAACTTATTTTCTAAAAATAACTTATATTTCCCTTCACTTGAACATGTGATCATGATTTTTACATAACATTTCCCCCTGTTTATCCTTGAGTATTAAAGTCTGAAAAATGAATAATTCCCACTCGTATTTTTGTTCTTGGTGGAGCGCACGCTTAAAATAACTCTAAAAAATAACTCTAATAAAATTAAATAAACGATGATGTGATCAATATCAAGAAGTTTTATTTTTACTACCCCGACTATAAATAACAAAATAATATCATCTCATCTTTTCATTATACATATATATATATATATATTTATATATATATAAAATTCCAAATTGTTCGATCATACAATTTATCTATTAATAGCTAATGTCTTTAAGAAATAAAAATAAACCATTCGTAACTCTTTGTTCAACAAGTGATTAAAAATATGTATTCGTGAATCAGGATCACGCACAAACCACCGAGCCTTTTTATCGATTTGTATTGTATATACTATGTTTGGAAATCTTCGTTTTATCCAGAAAATATCTTGTTAATGAATTGTTTTATCCTGTAGAGAAAAAAGTTCTTTGTATGATAATTATTTGTGCACTTTATATTCAATACTAAAAATTTCATTTGTTGCTTAGCATCCCGAAAATCGTAAAATGCTTTGGAACACTTATTATCGTAAGGATACGGCGACTCAGTTGTCCCCCTCCCCCCGTAGTGAAAAGCATAGAAATAATACCTCACGCAACAACATAAACTCGAAGAACACCCTTTCAGGCACGAAAAAAGTGACCTTGACGATTTCAGTACCTTTATTGGTCTAGTGAAAAAGAAATCTGTGTTACAAGCTGTGGCTCTTTTTGTCTAAGTAAATAAAACAAACAAAAAAAAAAAATCGTTTTTGCCATATTCGTAAGCAATAAAATAGAAAATTTATCTAAAAACTATATGCCAAATCAAATAAATGGTTTTGTTCAGTTTTATTACCACCTGAACACTCTATAAGGCTGTGATTTATGTACCAATTAGGTTTTGTTATATTGATTAGACGAGAGATAAGTATTCTGAATATAGTTAAGTGTCAACGCAAATGATGGCACTCTTAACAGATTAATTTTTTGATGTAGATTATGTGAAATAAGGAGATACTATTTAACCTAAATTAATAATATTTTATGATAGTACAATTAGTGATATTTTAAATTACACTAACTTATTAGAAAATAATTTGAAACCCGAATAGTATTCGATAGATGAAAAAAAAAGTTCTAGAGCGGAGTTAGCATTTTTAATGACAGATGAGAGGTTTTTAATCGTAGATAACTCTATCTCTTAAAGGAGTATATATAGATATATTATTGTATTAGCAATGTAATACAATAAAAGAAAAATAAGATGAATTTTATGTGTCTGCATGAATACGGAAAAGTGAATTTTGAACATGTAATGTTACTTTAAAAAGTATTAGTTAAAAAATTCCGAATTCAGGGTCTTGTGTGTGTGTGTAATTTTCACTCTTAATTACCTCTTCGGCGTTTTTTCTAAAGTACATTTAGTTATTGCATTACGTCTAAGTCTGCGTAAAAAATGTCTTGCACATATTACTCAGACTTTTTTCTTATTATGATAGAATAAAATTTCATTTTTTTAAAAAAAGAATAGAACATTCCTTCGAATTACCTTTAAAACTAATTAAAAAAATTATTTGACTTGCATTTTATTTAAAATAGTTTTTATTTTAAACTATTTAAAATTTACCTGTTGAATTATTTGCTTATTAGAAACTGAGTTCATCATTAAGTTTGTGTTGTGTCGATTAATTTAAATGATTAATTTCTTATGAAGTTTGCCTCTAATTATGAGAAAAGGTTTCGTTTACAGTAGAAAAACGATCCGTGTTTTAATTTGCCAACTGTAAGCTATTTCGTAAAGATGCAATTTATTTAAAATTAGTTGTCGAAAAAGCCTAATAGTAAATTAAGATATTTTTGTAGGAATTCTAAAATTTTTGTAGTATGTGGCATTGCATTGTTTTTGAGCATTTGTTTGAATAATATTTGTGTTTGAATATTTTTTTAAATAGATAATATTTGCTACGAATAATTCATGCAATTAAACAACAATAACTACCCTCCTCGTTTTCTACAAATTAATCACGAATTTTTTTAGTAAAGATTTGTAATTTTTTCATTGGAGATAGACATAAAATCCGAGAAAAAGAAATGTGCTGTCAATTTTTTTTTAAGACAACAAAATTTCAGAATTATAAGTTACAGTTCAGAAAATAATTTAAGAAAAAAAGGGTAGTTTTGTTGAGATATTGAACCAGATTTCGGAAAATATTTAGTAAAATATTCATGTAAATAGATTTGATATATAATATATTTATACTGAATTCTCAATTTTTTTTTTGCTAAATTTAAATTTCATAATCTAAAAGAAATGATGAAACTAAATTGTGAAACTACTTATGAAGTTACTTCTTTTTGGTTTGTGCCTAAAAATTTACGAAAATTTTATCGTGGTTTACATTGTTAGAGAAAGAGAGAGTAATTACTTATAATTATTACTATTATGAAACTTTTAATAAATGTTATTGGAATAAAAATGCTTCCCATAAATCATAAAGTTATGTGGTGGAGAAATTAATAATCCTCTCTTAGTTTTTATTTAATAGTAGGAGGTCATCCTTCAAATATTAAATTTCCTCCTATCTTGTAAATATCGAAGTTTAAAAAAAATCTTGGGGCCATTCTGCTCTCTTACAAATGGTTTTTAAATTTATATGATTAAATCTGAAAAGTATTACATTCTATTGGAAAGATTACTTTAAATATTTTTAATACTGTAAACATAATGTAAATACATTATTAATTATATGAAAGACAAAACAGGCATATTTCACTTAAGGTATCCGACTACATTCGGAACCATGATTTTGCAAAAGCGTATAGATGGATAATATTTCTGATATTTAGTGTCACTTAGATTAGAAAATGTATATAAAATTATTTTAAGAATAGTATTACAATAAAAAAATTATTTAAGTACAATATTTTGACAAAAAATGAACATAGAATGAAAATTTTTCAAAATATCCTCTTTTTGTGAAAAATGCTTCTATTATAATAATATTTTGCCTGTATGTAGCTCAGACCTCTGTACAGAGGCTCAACTAGAATTTTTGAAATATATAACTTAGAAGTGTTTTTATCCATATTTAACGACAATATAGGGGAGAAATTTTCAGAAAAAAACACCTGATAATTAATTCAATTGGTTGTAACTCTGAAAATAATGTGAATTTTTCAAAATTCATAGTTGAGCCTTTGTACAGAGGTCTGAGCTATATACACGCAAAATATTATTATAATAGAAGCATTTTTCATAAAAGGAGAACATTTTGAAAAAAGGTTATTCTAAGTTAATTTTTTGCCAAAATATTGTATTTAAATAATTTGTTTTTGTCAAAATGTCCTTAAGACAATTTTATACATATAGTCCAATGTAAGTGACATTAAATATCATGAAAATTATCCATTTATGCGCTTTTTTAAAATCACGGTTCCGAACGTAGTCGGCTACCTTAAAGCTTTTATTTTGAGAAGATCACCTTAACTTAATAGATACAGAAGGTATGATTAAAGAAAACTTTAAAACTACCGATAGATATAATTTAGTGCTATAAATATTAAAAAAAAATGTCTCATTCTTTGGTATTGAAAAAAAATCATACATTGTATTTAACAGAAACCACACACACACATTATAGCTAGTTGAGGGATTACTACAAAAATAGAGTACAATAGCTTTGGTAATTTATATTTGCATGTCTATGAACAAACCCATATTAAAAACATATCTTATTTAAATTGTTATTATGATGTACTGGTTTTTAGTCAAAATAGTGCATAAACCTATTTTTCCCATCACAAGATTATGTAAAATTCTCTCCAACAAATTATAACCCAAATAAAGCAGAATTCGTTGATGTTAAATTATATAAAAGAAATCACAACTTATATAGAAAGATTTAGAATATAGAAGATAATTTATGTTTTCTACAATTAAAATTCCTTTCTAAAATAGTACTAAAAGTGTCTCACAATTTATAGAAATATAATTCTGAAATTATTTATTCCATATTCATTATTTAATTATTAACAAAAGAAGTAAAATGAACAAAAGAAGAAATTCTTTCTGATATGCTTCTAGGAAAATTATTTCTCTTTTAATTTTTTAAAAAACATAAATACATATTAAAAACAAAATGATTTTTAGATGTATTACATAATCAATTTTAAATTTACTTATACTGTGTATGACTAGGCTGTGGAAATTATTGCGGTATTTTCTAGATTTAAATGAACTTTTTTTCAACTTTTCACTTTTATATATATATATATAACAAATCATAAAAAATACTTCACATGCAGATTTTAATTAATTATGTATTTTTACTGCACAAATGACATTTTCTTTATTGAATGTGTTTCAGCATATCTTAGTTGATTGATATAATACTTAAATTTTTACCTTATTTTTAAATCCCTGTATCGTTGCCAATCGTTTCAGTTTTCGTTTCGTTTTTCTCTGAATGTATGAATGGCGTAGCATTTTACTGCCCAGAATTATGGAGAAAAAATATGGAAGATTGGAGCCTTAAGACATGTTTAATACCACATTCTTCATTATTCAAAATTATTTTAAAAAGGAATAGTTGAGCCACCTTTGTGTGATAAACCTTCACACGAAAAATTATGTATCACCGTTTTCTAACGTCTAATTATTTTTTGCAATTTAAGTTGTTTAAAAGGTACTTAAAAGAATTTTCTGTTGACTAATGTGAGAATATTTAGAAATTTTTTATAAAAATTTGTGCAATATTTTTTGTTGGCTAGTATGAGAATATTTAGTAAATTTTTTTAATAATTAATGTATTTTAAAAAATTTAAGTAAAATAAAACTTGTGCTGAAATGTAAAATTAACTATACTATTAGATTACGATTGTTAAACTATTTAAATTTTTAGGCAAAGAAAGGCAGAAAATGTATTATGGCAATGAACATAAATTGAATTATTCTCTTTTATTAAAATAAAAAGTTTATATTTTTAAGTTAATTAGTTTAATTTTTAAATCTGATATAAAAAAATTTTGCTTAAAGTATCCGACTACGTTTGGAACCATGATTTTTCAAAAGCGTATAAATGGATAATATTTATGATATTTAGTGTCACTTAGATCAGAAAATGTACATAAATTTTTTTTAAGAATAGTATTGCAATAAAAAATTATTTAAGTACAATATTTTGACAAAAAATGAACATAGAATGACCCATTTTCAAAATATTCTCCTTTTGTGAAAAATGCTTCTATTAAAATAATATTTTGCCTGAATATAGCTCAGACCTCTTTACAGAGGCTCAACTACAATTTTTGAAATATATAACTTAGAAAAGGGTTTATCTATGTTTTACGACAACAGAGGGGAGAAATTTTAAGAAAAAAATGCCGATAACTATTTCAATTGTTTGTAACTCTGAAAATAATGTGAATTTTTCAAAAATTCTAGTTGAGCCTCTGTAGAAAGGTCTGAGTTATATACGGGAAAAATATTATACTAGAAGCAGTTTTAACAAAAGGAGAACTTTTTGAAAAAAAGGTTATTCTAAGTTTATTTTTTGAAGAAATATTGTATTTAAATAATTTTTTTTGTCAAAATGTCCTGAAAACAATTTTATACATGTATTTTAATCTAAATGTCACTAAATATCATGAAAATTATCCATTTATGTGCTTTTTTAAAATCACGGTTCCGAACATAGTCGGATACCTTAACAGTTCTTGTGACTAACTTTTATAAAACTACTACAAAAAATATTTATGTTAAAGAGGATTCAAGAGCAGTTTAAATTTTTCAGAATATATTTGAATTTATAAAATAAATGTTTTATATACCTTTTAAAATATTTTAACTGTAAATTCAGTTTTTTATTTTTTAAAATTTTTTATTTATGGCAATTCACCTTTTTCACTAAAAAGTAAACCAACCAAGGAGCGGTGACAAATTTATAGATTATACTTTACAAAAACTCTAACCTTGTCTCAAAGATGTCTTTAATTGAAAGAATAATTTCTATTATTCACTTAAAAGCAAGTAAAAAGGTTCTGTATATATTTATCAATTTAATAAACTAAATACCAGAAGTGAAAAAAAAAGTTTTAATAATTTCTGTTGAACATTACATAATTAAGATTTATATTCTTTAAAAAAATTATGTATCACATGTATTATGTTTGATTATTGTTAATAATTAATTAGCTGTAAATACAATAGCTTACTCAATACATTTTAATTCATTTAATAGGAATTGTTCTTACATTTTTTTTCAAAAAGCAATTAAATTGGGTAATTATTATTTACATATACATTAACAGCCTTGCTGTAACAAAAGTCCTATTCTACTAAAAGTGAATGATGATTTTCACTTAAATGTTCAGTTTTTATTGATTAATAGTTTGAATTTATAATTGATTTTGGAAAGGAGAATCCTTGAAAAAATCCCAACTACCACAGTTACTTTATTTTGTTTTTGCATCTAGCATTTATGAAGCTGGAATTTCTTCTGAAGTAAGCAATATCGATTTATTAGAAGTGAATCAGAGTATCTATAAACCTCTCCAATATTAAAAAACTCTAGTAATTAAAAAATGTTCAAATGTTTGGCTGTAGAGTATGTTGGTGCAAGCTAGTTTTGAATAAGCAAGGAATATATTAAAATATTTTCCTTGGAAATAAACAAGAAACAGGGTTTATTTTTGTTGCATAAAATATAGTTTTAAATGTGTTTTACAATTTCCCAATTTTAAACAAAATTTAAAAATCCTTTCTTATAATTTAGTTTCTCTTTCTCTTGCTTATTTAGCTACCCCGGGACAAATTGGTGTGAAATTTTAATTCCTATATGTGTTAAAATTTGCTATTAAAATGGATGAGAAAAATTATAAAATGATAAATTCTTGATAATAAAGAACTTGAGTATAGCGTGGGAATTTGCAATTTTAAAAAGAGCAAATAAGAATGTTTAAAAATAATAAATTTGCACCTTATAAAAGAATATTTTAAAGTATAATTGTAATTTTTAAATGAACGAAAAAGACTTTTATTTAATTTTAAACAAAATGATCTCCTTCGTAACGATATTTACAATCTAACATATTTAATACTGAAGAGAAGTTTCTTACATTACAGTTTAAAATCTATATATTTTTTTCAGACTTTTATATTTGCCATATAAAGTTTCTTTTCAGATAGTAAATGATGTAAAAAAGGCTAACAAAAAGAATTATTAACTCTTCAGTAACTTAAATTTTAAAGAAAATTTCCAAATTTTTCGCAACATGCTTGAAATCAAGTCTGAAAAAATTAATTTTATGTTACTGCATTCCTTTTGATGTAACTATGATTCAAGAAATATTTTCTTATTGTATTCACAGAATTTTTTTCATTTTTCTCATTTTATTTTTACAAAACAAATGATAAATTTAAAATTTGTCTGAGAATTTTCTAAACATTTTAACAATATGATACTGATAAGTTATTCAACATAATTTTCTGAATGATTATCATCTCAATAAACTAAGTACAATATCTAATTTAAAAATGCATTAAAAACAAATTATGCGTGTCGAAGTTATTCAAAAATATTTTGTGCATTAAAAATTGTTGCAGTTTTGATTTTAGCTCTTTCGAATTTAGAAGTAATACGAAAAATAAGCATCCTGAAACGTAAAATATTATTTTTGTTTTTTATTTATTCAAATTCTTTCTAACACAAAATGAAGAACATGAGTAAATAAGAATTTTGAAGTATTTTGATAGCTACATCTTTATATAAAATTTATATAACTATGAATTTCAAATCATACAAAGCTTAAAAAATGCTGAAAAAATAATTCAGTCTTCCTGTTTATTTGTCATTTAGGTTACATACAAATTTTTCCATACAGGTAAAATTAAATAATTTAAGTGATTTATATTTATTTAAAGTTTATAGAACTAGTACACAATTATAAAGTCTTTTTTAGAGGAAATTATCATGTATTATATGTTCCTAAGACATACAAATTGATTCTTATTTCTAAATTTTTTTTTAAGATAATTGTTGATAAAATAGAAGCAAATGTTTAAATTTTAACTATTTTTCCAATTTAAAATTTTTAAGTAAGGAACTCCGGAAATTTAACTTATCTTTCAACTTTTAAGAGAAGATTTGTTTTATAGTTAAAAATACATTAATAGTTCATCAGAAAAATTCGATTTTGTAATATGCGCATAAAACTTAATGTAAGTCCATTTATTAAAGAGGTATAATTTCAATAACTTCTCAAATATATATACAAATGTCATTTGAGTAATATTTCTTGCATATTAATAGGAGAATGGAACACAGAAGTCTGATTTATTTGCTAAAAAATCAATATTTTGTAATTGAATCTCGGTATAAAATTGAGCTAAAGCTACATCGGTTTAAAGTAATTTCGTCAAAAATGATTTTTTTAAAAACTATATTACCTTACTTCAATACTGAACCAAAATACGGATTAAGACATTTTTCAACTTCAAGAAGAAAGCATATTTACTGCATCTGTCCTCTATGACGATATCGATACAAATGAAAAGAGCTCTGAAAGCAAGCACTTTTCCAAGCTCCGCGGAATTTTTAGAATCTGCCATTAAAAAGGCTCGTGACGCAGCTAGATAAAAAGCTTCGATGGCTATGGTAATTAATGTTGACATAAAATTACTATTTTCCGTTATTTTAACATGCGCTAGTTATTTATTGATGGACCCTAATAAAATACAGAAGCTTCTAAGAACTTCCCCGATTTGGATTAAAATACGACATTAAAAACAAAATCGGATGAAACAAATTGAAATTGCTTCCTCGTGTTTAACTCACTCAACTTCCTCAGAGTTACAAATTTCAACTCGTGCTACACGAGCCGCCCTACCTAATTATGAACAAAAATAGCTACGTTAATGATGGCAGAAAGGCTTCTCGCTGCCTTAGAAAAAAATAGAGTCAAAGTAAAATTATTAATTAGATTATCTGGATTTTATCAAAATTTATTGAAAGATTCATAAATATCAGAAGTATCTGTTACATTTAGATAATTGCTCTCATCCGGGTTAGAAATTATCTTAGCTTTTGTGAAACTGAATGCGTTACACTGATTGAGTAATAGTTTGAAATGATTATTTCGGGGCTGATATGATTAAAGTTAGATCTTTGTGCTAGAAGCAAATACTTCATGTGCGATTTAATAGACACAGAATAACGTATTTTTACATATTTAATTGTTTACTGTGTACCCTGAAACTCTTCTGTAAAAAAGTTTGAGAATATTTTTATTCATGAAATAGAGAATATTTTTTATTAATGAAATAGTACAGAATAATTTTTATTAATGAAATAGTAGAGAATAATTTTTATTAAAGAAATAGTAGAGAATAATTTTTATTTATGAAATTGTAGAGAATAATTTTTATAAATGAAATTGTAGAGAATAATTTTTTTTATGAAATAGTAGAGAATAATTTTTATTGATGAAATAGTAGAGAATAATTTTTTTTAATAAAATTGAAAAATACTAGAGGTTTGTTGCCACGGTAACCTTGTGATTATGTCATGGGCTCGAGTCATGGTGCCACTGAAGACCTGCCTTGTCGGGGTCGCCTTACGCACGTTAAATCCATCAAGACTCAATATCCTCCTGTTAGTGAGGTGTGGTAATTAAGAGAGGGAAGTGCCAGCTCAGAAGTCATCCACGTCACTTGACCAAGGTTTAAAATTACGAGGTCCGTCGCAAACAGCCCTCGCGTTGCTTTATAGTGTGATATTAATATAACTCTCAATCACTAGGGTTTTGATACAAAAAAGAAAAAAATCGACGTTTGGGTATCTGTGGTAAAAATGGGGATTTGCGTACAAATAATTGATTTTTTAAAATTCTTATTAATATTACCTTTACATTAATTACAATTTCTACGAGTTCTATGATGTTATTTGCATTATCTAAATATTATAAAATTCAGGTGTATTATTTTTTTTAAAAAAAAATGCGTCGTTTTAAATTATTTTAAAATCTAATAACTGATTTTTTGAAAATGTGTAACTAGGGTTAGATGGGAAAATTGATGAAAACATGTATACAATATTTTAATTAAAAATAAGTAAAATAAAATGAAGGATATTTACTACAAACCATTTAAAGATTATCTGTAACTTTTATGATAAATTTAACCCAATTTAAAATAAAAATACAATTTTTTAAGAATTATCCACAAATTATAAGTCACAGATTTATAAAATCTTGGATATATATATGAGTAGAAATGATTTTAAAGACTTCTTTGTTTTAATCTTTAATCTTTATATTTTCTTTGTATCAGTTAAGACAATTGGGCTTCTGATTATTGAACTGACCTAATATAAACTTCTTTTTGTAAATTATTTCATGAATACAAGTAATGGTCCTACAACACCTCTTGACCTTTAATTCAGGAACTATACTTTGGTTGAAAGTACACCATTTTAATAGGGATTGAAAACTTTCCTATGTAATACATTTTTGATAAAAGCAGTGTAAACCAGATAATGTGAGTCACATATTCATTTAATCTTAGTTTATAATTTTATGAGACTATATAAAAGTTAATCTGCATATAAAAAAATACAGTAACTTCTATTTTTACTTTTTTCGTGATCAGAGAACCTTTTTTCACTATTACATTAGTACTTCTGTTTTAAAAAATGTAATACTTTAATTTACTAATAAAACTTTCATCAGAAACATATAAGTTAGATTAAATATACTTATTGTAATAGCAAGAGTCTCTTGCGTTGATTTTAATTAAAAATTAAAACGTTTCTTTCGACTACTTTTTATTAAAAAAAGTGACATTTCTAAAAAAAATATTTTTATTTTAGAGGCTTAAGAGAAAAAAAGAATCTTTTTCGTACAGTCAAATGTGTAGGTTTAGTTTTTCTGCTATTCTAAAGTTTTATAGGTACATATTTTTCTTCTGAGAATGACAAGTTTAAAAATATACTTCTCAGTGATTTAATTTTCTTTTTTTTTAAAAAAAAAAAAACTTACGTTTTTCAGGTATGACAAGGCTTAATGAATATTTTTATAAATTCTCAGGAAAGCACCTTGTACTTAATAAGTTAACAGCATCTATTCTTATCGGAATATTCGTTTTATTTTTTCAGATACTTTCACTTGAATTGAGCTTTTGATGGTCAGTGAAACACATTTGAATAACTGTGCGAAAATTTATCACTAAAAATTCAGTTTCTACCTTATATCAAAATATTTGATAATTATTTTATTTAAAAAAGATATAACAACAAAAATTTACACAAAACGTTTTTTGTTTTTTCCCCCCTAAAAATGCATCATAGCTTCTTTGTACAATTTGTAAGATGACTCAGAATTGACATTTATAATTTCTCATAATAAGCTATAAATAATGTTTCAGCTATATATGTGTGCTTTGAAGAATATCACACACATTTAAATATTATAAATAACAATTTTATATGTTATGAACTATTTATTTTAACAATTAATCACTGAATTTATGTTACTAATAGCTTAAACTCTGTTACTATAAATTTTCACGCAATGTAATAATCACTTATGAAATATTTTATACATCAGTGTGCTTACTTAAATGCGCTATTTTTATTCAGAGTACGATATTGCATAGCCAACATCAAGTATTAAATATGAAGATATCCTTCTTATATCCTTTCATTTTAATTATAATCAAATCAACTGAACTTTATTCAATCTCAAGGCATATATCTTTAATAAATAGTTGTCGTCCGTCGATATATTTCTATTAGGAAAGAAAATATTCTACTTTTATCGTACGCGATTATCGCTTAATGCTCTTAATTTTAATACATATTGTTATTGAAAAGCGTTTCCGGAATGGTAGCACGGTTGTTGATATGCATAAAATGCGTGTCCTCTCATTGTCCAGTTAAACGAGCAAGGCGGAAACGACGTACTTAATGGCCATCCCTAACAATAAGCTACAACAGCAAATACTGCATCCCGTTCTTGGTAATTACTAAAGGCTATTGCGGATCGCATAATTAAAAATACGATTAGACTTAAGGCAACGCTGCTGTAAGAAGCTGCCCCTTTCAAATACTTTTTCAGGAGATCTATTAAAGGCTATGTGTGAACTAAGAGTCACGAAAAAACTTCCATAAAAAAACACGACTGACAACATTACTGACAACATTATCATCCGTCGTATCTTCATCGACATTATGATAATTAAGCCAGAGAGTATGGCTCTTATTATGTATTATGTGTCATAAGCGGTGGCAGGAAATTTTAATATAAACTTTTATGCTAGCGTAATTAAGAAAAAAAATAAATTCAATCAACTTCTGCATCCGAGTAATTAAAGTTGGTGAACTAATATGGACGAACCGCGCGAATCATCATTACTAATCGCATTATTTAAAACATTAAGAGAAAGCATTTGGCACATTTTTTTCTCTAATCAGCGTTACATTTAAATTAAACGTTTCTAAATTTTTAGGTGAAATAGGTTTACTTTTATGTCAAATGTGCTTCATTATGAGAAGGATATTTTTGCCAAAATGCTGTATTTCATTCCTTGGAAAATTCTTTGTAAATGCCATATCTGAATAAGAAAACAAATATATCGCAGTTATATACTTTTGATGAGAGAGATTTGCGAAAATATTTTACTTTAATAGCTATCAAATTGAATCTGAGTTAACTACAGTGGCTTCTCTAATGTCTATAGTAACTTAGCAAAAAAACATATTCCAGGTCTGAATTGATACTCCTTATTATTGAAAAATAAATCGTTCTACCTAGAAATTTTTTTGCGCCTCACAATACTTTGTGCTGCAAAGTTTAACAGAATTTACAAAATATTTCATAAATATTAAAGGACAATCAACTATAACTTTTTTCTGATATCAATGAATTACTTTCACGTTCAATAAGCCCCAAATCCAGCAATTGCAAAAATCTTAAGGTATCCGATTACGTTCAGAACCGTGATTTTGCAAAAGCGTATAAATGGATAATATTTATGATATTTAGTGTCACTTAGGTTATAAAAAGTATATAAAATTGTTTTAAGAATAGTATTACAATAAAGGAGAACATTTTTTAAAAAGGTTATTCTAAGTTAATTTTTTGCCGAAATATTGTATTTAAATAATTTTTTTTGTCAAAATATATATCCTTAAAACAATTTTATACATGTATTCTAATCTAGGTGACACTAAATATCATGAAAATTATCCATTTATGTGCTTTTTTAAAATCACGGTTCCGAACGTAGTCGGATATCTTAAAGGCTACCTAAGATTTTTTTTTTTTTTGTAAATCACGTCATTGAATTATTTTATTAATATATTTTTAATCATCAATAATTTACATCATTAATAATTTTGGCTTATGCTAGTCAAAGAGAGAGAAAAAAAAAATCCCACTAGATCAACCAGTTCAGTAATTTGCCTGTTTAAGTTAGATGAATGCTTAATTGTAGCTACTTAAGAAGTTTTGTGTGAAAAATACACAAGAAATTCCCCTTCAATAACATAAGGTTTTAATTATTGAAGTGACTGAGATTGTGTTGCATTTTATGAATAAGGAAAGATTGCATACATAAAGTAAACTGTCTGTTGAAGTGAAATGGTTTAGTTTGTTTGAATTAACCTTTTCCCGATCAGCCACTAAAATACAAGCATGATCTAAAACAGAACCGAGAACTTACTGTCCGAAGTTGCTGAAAGTTTTTAAAAACCCTGTAACGAGAATCATGGTACCAGATATGCGCACATGAGTATATTGATTGCACTATTCATCATTATTATTTATCCACTTTTAAGGATTATGATGAGAATATTTTCGTTTAATTTAAGGCAAGAGTATCAAACTCGTGACCCGTGGACTGCATGTGCCCAGCAACAAACATGTTTGTGGCCCGGCCAATATATTGGCACACAATAATGTATAAACTATGGGAAAAGCCACTGAAAAGTGAAGATTTAACCCACTTTCCGACATGTAACATGAATAAATCTTGATAATATTGCATCGCATGAAAAATACGCAGAAAAAATTCAAATCTAAGAACTGAATCTTAAACAAGATTTAAAGATTTTTAATTCTATGGAAGACAAATTTCGTTTGTGTTTTATTCAATTTCTCAATAAATATAGACTCAGCACCCAGCCATATGCAAATGGAGGTAATCGAGATTCAATACGATTCAAATTTGAAGGTAAAATTCATTGAAGGTGTGCCTGAACTAAAGAAATAATTACCAGAAACTTTTAAAAATACTCGAAAATTCGTATATGAAATTATTTCCATGTCTAGAAGTATCGGTGAGAGCAGTTATTTTGAGTTATGAAAGGAAATAAGTCACCGGATAGGAATAGCATTAATGACCCTCATCTTGGGTTAGTTTTGAAAGTAATCATTGTATACAAAATTTCTCCCGAAATAAAAAGATAGTAGCGGAGAAGAGATCTCAAGCGTCAGGATGCAAACATTAAATTTTTCTTGCCCTTTTATGTATGTTTTTTATTATAATGTATTATTTGGAATAAGCCTACATTTCTATGAATACTGATTTTTTCTTCTTTTTTTGTAGCCCACCACCTAAGGTCAAACTGTGTTTGTTTGACACAAGTTAGCCTTTGAGTTTGACACTCTTGCTGTAAGGCAATACAACTGCGTACTGTAAGATGGAGACAGTATCTGAATCAAAATAAGTGTTTATAACTGTTATCTAAAACCAGAAATTGTTTTTATAAATATTGTGAAAGTTGAAGCTCCTAATACACTAATCTGGATATGAATAACTTTTTAATGTTTTATACGGTACGATAGTACGGATTCGTAAGTCTGTGGTTTAGTAACAAGGGTTGCATCTGCATTGAAACCTTATCATCCTACCTTTTCAATCATGTTAGGTTTTTGAATCCATATTGCTATCAACTTGCACTAATATTTATTACTGCACACGTAGAATTCTTGCTGAAGCAAGCTACAAACCATTGCATAAGTCAGCGCAACTCACTGAACGCTGCAGAATCAACCACACAGTCACTGTTCCCGAAAATGAAGAGAAGAATTTTCTTTAAAACTTATAGAGAGAAATGAATGCGCATTTTATTTTTGGAAGGAATTTTTTTTCTTTTCCTTTTTAAAATGGTTTTTTCTTCTTTTTCTTAGGATTCTTTTGAGTTAAAAAATTGCTGCTGACCAAAAAAAGAATATATTACGTTATTATCTGGTTAAAACAAAAATTGCGTGAAATTTGGATTTCTCGCTTTACAAGCCTTGTTATCGTTTCATTTTTCAATGCACATACGAAACAGAAAACCTAGCTCACGAGATCATCTTATGAAGCGTCCCCAGCGTTGAATGGGTTAATAAGCTAAAACCTTTCAAGCCTTCTTTAGAAAGAAAACACATTTTTTACTTTTCTTATTTTTCTTTTTTTAAGGCTGTCTAAACTGGAACACTACGAAAAACTAAAAGAAGAATCTGTCATATCAATGATTTATGCATATCTGTACGGCATTATACAATCCTTTCTTAAGCTGCAAGTACTAGTATGTGGGAAAGGTAGGAAAGCAATCGATGTCTTTTTTGGAAAGCTAATGTTATGGAAATACAACCCTGATGTCATAAATATGTGTTTTGATACCACGGAAACCATCAAAGCTAGTGTTTTATATAAAAGAAAAATAGAATACTAGATGGATGTGTGTGTAGGTTAGGTTTTCCTACGATAAAAAAAGGTGATACATTGCATATGTCCTTACAGCTTTTGAAAATATAATTTTTTTCCATTATTTTATCAACTACTCAATTTTTTAAAGATTTATTTGAGGTTTTTAAAAAAGTAGAATGCATTTGAAGTTAAAGCTCATCTATTTTATTTTTAAAACTCAAGTCAATTTATTAATAATTTTCAAACATTATATGTATATATATATATACGGCTATAATTGTATTTTGCTAGATCTCTCCACATAATTTCTCCACTAGTACTTTTATGATACACATTTTGTTAAAATTAAATACTCGAGTCTTGGTTAATGGTGAAAACATATGATACCTTATTTAAGAATACTGGATTCATTTGGGCATTCGTTTTTACTCTTATAAATGTATCTTAACTGGATCTTTTTACTGTAAGTTTATGTAAAACTATTGTATTAAGTACTTTTATTTAATAAGAATAAACCAAATCGGTTTTATTTTTTTTTCTAAGCTATACTCAGATAAGTGAATATTCTGTTTTTCAAAATGAATCACAATAAACAAATTAATATGCATAGTTTCCTCATGCAACTTATTTGAAAGGTATGGTATTGTGCAATAATATTAATTTTGAGCTTTGTTAAAAGCTATTTTTTTTGTCTTGCTGTTTTTTTGGTTGCCATTATTTCTATTAATGTCATTTAAAAAGTTTTCCAACATGGATTGAAATAAATATGTTAGAAAAATTACGAATACTAAAAATATGTAAAGCACGCAAACATTATTACTTTTACGTTCATGAGTTAAATGAGGTTTTTTAGCTAAACAAACCAGTTAGCAAAATTTTAAAAGTGAATTTCCTAAATATAATTTCCTTTAATTCTCATGTACTAACAATGAACTGAAAAAATACACTGACGAGCCAAAATATTATCAATACAACCTCAATTTTTCAATGTACTTGTATGGATGTTGTGGAGGGCACGTCATTAAGTGAAAATGGTTTTTATCTGCTGTTGGAGAAGAAAAGGAATCATTCTTGTCATTACTTTTACGAAGGTTGGGAAAGGCTGTTGATCTGAGCATATTTGATAGAGGGAAGTTTGCAATGGCACACAGAGTTGGAATGAGTGTCTCCGAAACTATACGACTGTTAGGTTGTTCACGATCTGCCTTTGTTAGTATTTATGCAAAAAAAAAAAAAATGACATTAAAACCAACAGTAGACGCCAAGCTTTTTTGGACGTCTATGTGCCATCGAAGAAAAAAGATGTCAGAAACCGTCTTACTTGGCAAAGCAAAATTGGAGCTCTGACATTCCACTATATTGTAGGTCCAAATGCAAATGTTTTGGAATACACAGTTCAATGGACACTTATGTATATGAAACTGCGCAGCAGACGTCCCACTCATGTATCTCTATTGACCAAACGTCATTGTCTACGCCTACAATGAGCTTAGAAAAATTGAGACTGGAATATGGATAAGTGGAAGAGAGTTGCCTAGTTGGATTAATCATGATTTCTCATTCATCACGTCAATGATCGTGTCAGAATGCGCCTTCTTTCAGATGAACAATTTCTGTCCCCATGCACAGCAGATCATACACAGACTGGCGTTGACGGCATTATGCTTTGAGAACTTTTTCATGGATGACCCTGGATCTCTTAGCTGTGATGGAATGCACCATAAACCTACGGACTATCAGAATATAATTGAGAATCAGTTGCAACTCCTTACATGGTTTCTGTTATCCCAACTGGAAATTGAATCTTCATGAACAGGTCAACTCCCCGTGTCACAAGGCTCCAAATGTGTTGGAGTGACTCGAGGGGCATAATGATAAGTTCTTATTAAAATCCTGGTCAAATAACTCACCGGATCTTAATCTTATAGAGCATATTCGGGTTTTCATTAAAAGGTAGTCAAAGATTAAAAAAACCGCAACGTCGAAATATCTCGATTTTCGTGGAACAACATGTCTCCAGTCATCTACAAAAAACTTCTGGTATCCATGCCAAAGCAAATTGTAGATGTTTTGCAGGCCTAAGGTGATGCAACGTATTATTGAGTTGGGGTCCATAATATTTTGGTTTTTCAGTGTATAATGCTAATATATTTTTATTCTGATATACCACACTGCTGGCCATTAAATTGCAACATCAGGAAAAAAGCAAATAATCAAGCGTTGTTTATAGTACGAATACAACCCAGAAAGTTGAAAGAAAACATGATTAAATATAAGAGCAACGTGGGAGTATATAGGGTACGAAATTAATACACAATTCTGTTGCGTCTGCAGCTGACACTGATCTAGCCCGGATAGGCATCGAGTCGACCTGGATCTGGATGACAAGTCATTTCATTTTGCTTTAAATTTATACCATTATTTATCAATGGTAGGGGTCTTAGAGCGGTGGTGATTCAATGTCTCAGCAACCCATGGCTAGATATTTCCAATAGTAAGAGATGTGGAGAACGTATTGGCCAGGGCATCACTCAAACAACTTCTGTGTCAAAAAAAATCATGACGGAAAATATGAGGATTTGTGCTGTGTTGAAAGATGATGTCGTAATGCCACTCCAGTACCTAGTTTAGTCGTTGGGTGCATCACTATCGACGTGAAGCTCTATGCA
>BMAV01000168.1:396086-408806 GCA_019973955.1 Trichonephila inaurata madagascariensis
ACTTAGAATTATAACCAATCGGAAAAAAATCAAGTGCTTTGGGAGGGAGGGTTTGGACCCCCAGGACTCTCCTCTTGTGGGCACCACTGCATGACACTCAGTATAATTATCCTGCTCTCATCAATTCCATATTCGCATGACTGTGGCTGGATTCCGAATATACGTATAGTAACACCTTACAAAGGTATATAAACACCGTAAATTCAATAGGTCATAATTTTACCGCTTTCAAATTCCAACTCGCATTGGCATCCATTTGTCTTCCTTATACGAGGCATAGCACGGAATTCACACACAAAAAAAAAAAAAAATTCTTCTCCCACTGCATACCAATTCCTTTAAACAGTGTTGGAGGTGCCATTTCTCTGAACTGTATTATTTGAAAGTGATTAAGTGCTAATTATTTGCATATATCAGTATCTTTTTCCTTTCATGTGAATTTCATGTTTATCATCCTTTCTTCAGGATGTTGCAATTTTAATGGTCAGCAGTGTATATGGAAATCAAAAGATACATAAAATATTACTATAACAGTTTTTAATGTTTTCTACATCATTTTCTAATTTAAAGTGTTCTTTTCTTTCTAAAATTTCCTCATTTTCTTTTTTTTTAGTCATTTAAGACATTCTAAAATATTGAACAGCCTTTCTTAAAATAATTAAGGGAAAGTCTCTTTTATTTCAATTGTTTAGGAGGTATTCCAGACTAATATGATCAGAAAATATATATTAATTAGTAACAAATAAAAATACTTACGTTCATAAAGTATTTCCTTCTGAAGTGCAGCAGGTTGAACTTGAATCTCTGGTCTGATTTCTGGGCAAGATCTATAGTTTGCCTGAGGAGATCCAGTCGCAGTAGTCATTTCAGTTGTGTTGTTTGATGTCTGTTGTTCTAATGGCTGGAACTCAACTAAAGGTAATGGTCTTTCTGGTTCTGAATGCATTCTTCCAAATTGTAAAGCATTCTTATTATTGTATACGGGTGGAAACAAAATTGTTGAATCCACAGATTGTTGTCGGCCCATGTCGATTAGAAATGTTTGTTCGTTATCGTTATCCGATTCACTTATACTCAGACTGGGCAATAAAGGAGGAGGCAAAGGTCCTTCACGTGTTACTGTTTGTGGTGGATTGTTGCTGATGTCCGCACCGGACTCATCAGGTGCAGGGGTCACCATAACCAGGGACATATCGCACGTTTCAGCGATCAAAGTGTTCAAATGAAAAGTTCATTGTACAGAAAAGAGGCAAAGTCTAAAAGACTTTTTGGATTAAATTCATCTTCAACAAGAAAGTCATCACTCAAGTATACTTTTTCAGCTATTGTAAAAGGGTGTGTTTATGTATGTTCTTGTACTATACAGTTGTTTTCTAAAGGTTTAATCTTGAGCTAACCTTCTTCAACTTGTCAAAAAATGCTTTTGCACAATTGTTTGCTGTTATTATTGGGAAAAAAATTATGTCTTACTGAAACTAGAATGTAAAAGTTTTGTTCAATATTTTCTCAATGGTACCTAGTCTTAAAGCCAAAAAAAATTAAAGTACCAACTTGGGGGATCAAAGGGTTAATGCTATCGCAATTCTAGCACCACAGAAGCAGATAAAGTCACTTTCCTGATTTCGGGTTTTAGCAAAATTTAAGCAACTATTTGAAGCAGATACAAAATAATCTGTTTCAGTTACTGACAAAACTATCTAATATCCTATGCATCTACTTAACTACTCATTTCCAAAAATATTACATTTCCTGATAATATTTTCTTCTTATTTATATAAGTATTTTACATGATATTCTTCTTAAAAGAATTTGCTTCCACTCCTGAAAAATACACACATAAGAAAAAATCTGTTATTTATTTTTGAAACAGGAGGTATTTTTGTACCCAGTTTTGTATACATTCAACTTAGATTCTTCCACAAGAAGCTAGTATCACAACTTTTATTCTACCAAAACAAATTTTCAAGTTCTTTTTTCTGAACCTCTTAAAACCACTATTCGGAGAGTTATTTCGGTCGAAGGCGAATCGAAGTGCTATGCAATTTTATTCTCAATTGAGTATCTCTGGTATAGAAAAACACTGTGATTATGTTGAGCCTTAATGGCTTTTTGATGTTATACTCTACTAACAGTGAAATGAGATAAATTGGCTATGAAAACCTATATTTTTCACCAAGAAAAATTGGTTCATTTAGTCGCATATACCTACCGTCAATGATTCGTTATGACACCAAGGTTGAAACAAATGAGTAAGAAATGTGATGTACGAGAATTTCTAGCAAGAAAATGTCTCTTCACATTAAATCACATCGCAGATTTTCTTATGGTTGGTCCTTAAAATTTCTGGAAAGTATGTCGCGCATATTTAATCATTGTCAAAAGCAGTCTTGGAAGAATTTTTTTTGAACTTCGACTTTTAACAGTTTTCTAAATCCCGATTTGCATGAATAAACACTTTTGTGAAGATTTGGGAACCAAGTGCTTTAAAAGCTTGACCTCATTTTAAGCAGGAACCTTTCAAATTATTTTTTATTTTTAATTTATGATTTTTCAAAGCCAGCTGTGTTAAGAAAATGGAAAGAAAAGTGAAGCAAGATGTGGTTTTTATTCAGTTAAAAATGATTTTCGCTTGAGTATTCAAATATTTTCTTAGAACGTACGAAAAGACAAGACTTGTTAAAGTATTTTCTTTGTTTTGGTAAAAAACGACTTTCCTGGTTTAAAAAAGAGCTTTGATCGTCTCTAATTTTTTTTCCACAGAGAAAAATAGATCTTCAGAATTCTTGTGATGAAAAATGATGAACTATTAGACCAACGGGAATTCTATTAATCATAGAGAACCTGAAAAATATAAAACACAAACTTAATTCTAAGCAATTTATAACTAGGAATGACACATCAAATGCAATTTATTAAAAAAATTAATGGAAATGACAATAAATGAAGGAACAACGAAGCTTCAGAACTCATATTAAAAAAGAATAATTCAAATAATGGATTAAATTATCATCTAAAAAACAAATGCATAAATTAATAATTTCAAACCCAATGCATTCTAATTAGTACATATATGACATATAAATATTCATCTTAGTAATGATATCACAACAGTGAAAAATGAAAAATGTACACAAGACATATTTTTACTTAAAAATATTTCTTATTTAATAATATTAATGATATTACATACATATATATTATATTCTGTACATAATTTAGAGTTCGCAGTTTTGTTGTAACATTTATTTTTTTCTATGCTAACTTTGTAAAAGAATAATAACTACAAAATATTGAAAATCAACACAAATTGGGGTTATGATTTCAATGGATCACACACACATATTAAAAGAAATTTCTAACAGGTTCCCATTTGAAGAAAAATGCTTCAATCTGTTGAAAAAGAGTAAGTATACATCAAATACTGAAAGATCATGTATTTTAAATCTTATGAATTTAATGTAATGCTAATTTCAGAAGTATTTTTTCATCACTAAATATATATTCAGTAAAAGAGCATGAACTTAGGTGATATTTGAGTAACTTAAGTATTTTATTTATATTTAAGAAATAAAAGTGTAATGGTCTTCCTAATAATATAGTTTTGATAAAATTTATAAATTGATAGCACATATAAAATCACAAACATATTATCTGTTGAAAATATTCATCAATTCAATTGATAATAGCATACCACATATACCATACATTCCGGCTTTTACGCAAAATTTTTCTTCTTTTTACGAAGAAGCCTAAAATGCACACGAGCAATGCTCTTTTCTTTTGAATTCATTTATTTAAAGTATTTTGAACAAAGATATACTTCTAGAGCTAAAAGCCAAAGAGCAAGAAGTCAGAAGGATGTGAATGTTAGGTGAGTCAGTGAGTAATTAAATGAGTGAATATTAACGTCGCACTGTTCAGCTACACGAGGGTTTTTAGCTACGGACTTCGTAATTTTGAACCATGGTCAAGTGACGAGGATGACACCTCAGCTGGCACCCCCTCTCCTAACTGCAACAACACACCAATGGAAGGACGTTAGAGCTCTCGACAGATTTAACGTGCATCGCTCCCCTACACGGCGGGTCTTAAGTGGTACTGGGCTCGAACTCGTGACAAGCCAGCCACGATCCGATACCTTGACCACTCGGCTGCTGCGGCCATGTGAATGTTAGGTGGGAAAAACATTTACAAAAAGAGGTCAAATTCGTCTTTCCAGTCAAGAAATAGTATAAAAGTGTATAATAAAAGCATGGAATTGTAAAGTTAAGCCTAACATAATTCAAAAGTCATATAAAAATGTAGTATATATAACAATCTATATGGAACGGAAGATGATTATTTGCTTAGGGATCAGAATAACAGTGATGGTGAAATTGAAACAGAATTCAATATGCCTGAAAGTATAACGAAAGAAAAATATTATGAAATTTTACTGTTGTCAAATAATGAAAGTTCATACGATATGTCTCTCTCTCATTTTCTTTAAATAAACAGCATTTAGATATATACAAAAACCTAATTTTTTATGCTCATGATTTCTTTATTTTTAAAGTGATCATTTTTATATCCGACGTATAACGCGCACTTGTAAATTTCGGTCTTATTTTTTTGTGTTAAAAGTGCGCGTTATAGGCCGGAATACACGATATGTGGAAACTCAGGGTTTGAATAATTTACTGTTTTTAACTATAATTTTTTTTACACATCTTATATTTTTAAACTACCGTAAAATTCAGCGTATAACGCACACCTATACTTTCAAGCTACAATTTTTGATTTTTAGGTATATACGCCGTATAACACGCATCCTCTTTTTTACGAGGAAACCTGAAATGAACGTGCGCGATGATTTTATGCTTTGAAGTCCCTTATTCGAAGCCTTATTCCAGACTTTAGGAAAAAAAATACTGAATATTTCTAGAACTACAATTTAAGTTCATAAAGTATGTCATTTCTTTTAAATAACTAATATTTCGATATATGTAGAAATCTAATTCTTTTCTATACTCATTTTATTATTATTTTTATTATTTTTAAGGCTTTGCTTTTTATACCCTGCGTACAGCACGCACCCGTAAATTTCAATATTATCTTTTTTGTTGAAAGTGCGCGTTATTCGCCAGACTCTGCGGTGACCAAAACATATAACATCTCACAAAAATTACTAAAAAATCTTAATATTTGGAAATATGTGGTCTAAGATTAAAATTCGAACATTGGGATGATTAAAAACGATGACTTTTAGTATTAACTACTAACACTTTTAGTATTAACAAATTTGTTTGATCTATTTTAATGCTTCTTATCTAAACTTTTACACTGTCATTATCGTCATTGTTTGTGAGTGTAAGAGATCAAACTATTATCTTCCTTCCTTGAGGAAAACGTTTTCCTGAATCGTTTTAAGAGGGTGTATCCAAAAAGTTTTTTTTTTTTAATGTATATTTATCAAATGTCAATGATCATCAATATATGTGAGGAAATATATTATTTATGGAATGTTACACCTAAGTGTTTTCATTTCTCCTTTATAATCAACTACAATAAAACTGGTATCTATGGATAAATAGCTAATTCGATAAATGCACAATCAAACCTGTATTTATATAGAATCTTTACAGGGGGACATTTTCTTGCCGAAAGAGTAATGGAAAAAATGTATATGCACAAAGGTGCTCTAAAAAAAAAGCAGAAATATGCGATGAAGTAACTTAGGGAGTATGGATACTTATATTAGTAACTAGGACGTTGTTATAAATAATTTCAGATATAATTAACAATAAAGTAAATCACTACGTTTGGAACTGTGATTTTGAAAAATCGTATAAATGAATACTTTTTATTGTGGTATTTAGTGTGATTTGAATTAGAACATACATGTAAAATTATTTAAACAGTATTATTAGAAGAAAGGATTATCTAAATGCAATTTTTTTTTGTGGCAAAATATGAAGAAATAATGACATATTTTCAAAACATTCTCCTTTTATAAGAATTGCTTCGATAATAACAATATTTTGCCTATATATATATCTAATACTTCTCTTCAGAGACTTAACTGAAAGTTTTGAAAAATTCCCATTATTTTAAGTTACGATGTATTAAAATAAGTTACGATGTAAATAAAATAATAATAATCCGTGGTTTTTTGTTAAAATATTTTATCTACTCTGATACATTAAAATAAGAATAAACCCACTCTTAAATTATACATCTCAAAAGTCCTACTTAAGGCTCTGTAAAGACGTCTTAGCTACATATAGGCAAAGTATTATTATTATATAAAATAATGTTTCATAAAGGAGAATGTTTAGGAAAACAATTTTTTTTCTTCATTTCTTACCAAAAAAATGTATTTAATAGTTTGTACTGTAACAACATTTTCTTAAGACAATTTTATGTATATATTCTAATTCAACACACATTAAATATTAAAAAAATACTCATTTATACACTTTTGGTTATCATGGTTCCGAACATTGTCACCTTAAAAAATTTGAAAATTGCATATACTTATAATCTTAACTCAAAATTAGATTTAAAAAAAGAAATTATTTGTTTGAAGCCAGTCAGCAAGTGTTTAAAATTTTACATAAATAAACTTTAACTTTTAGATTCTATTTACTTTTTCAACGTGACTAAGCACAAAAGTGTTTCAATTAACGGAAAAAAAATTACTTTTCCTCTTGTTTCTTTTTCTGTTTTCCATTTAAATGTTTACATTTAAACAGCAGAAAGCGTTGTTCTTAATGGTTTTATACACTGTTAAAAATAAATCTTCTATTATTTTAAATAAAACTAATAAATTAGAATTACTAAGTATTATTTAAAGTAAACACTATACATATCACTCCAGTAGGCTTTGAATATCTGCCAAGGATAACTTCTCTGATTTTGGGGGGAAAAAATGATAAAATTAGAAATTTCAATGTTTTGGAAATATGCCAAAATCTCTACATGTCAAACCAATAAATAGTAGTTCTCATGTGTGAGATACAGATAAGTAGAACGACCAAATATCATCATATTCTCTCATCCTAGTGTTTTCCACATTATTGGCTTGGTAAAATGAATTGACGAGTTATTCATGAGAGAATATCTCGTTAACGTTTGAAGCGCGCAATTGTGTTTTCGGCGTAAAGCGACATGCATCTGATTTAAACAATGAGTAGACCGAGTGCAAGTGGGCATTAATGTTTTGGTCATTGGCAATCGATTACTCATGAATGAAACGCTCTAAGTAATTTCATTATAATTACAATATAGTTTTATGGCTAAGAGTAAACTTTCCAGCCAAAGTTTTAGTAGATGGATTTTGGCAATATGAAATCAATACGAAAATAAATTTTGATGCATAAACTGCCTTAATCTGCTTTAACAATCAATCTCTTGTATATTTCTTACTTCTGGTGCATATCTTATTTCATGAGATTTGTATGAAAAGTTTAAGTGATTTCTTATTTACGTTGCCTGTCTTATTTAAGATGACTGACCACGTACGAAACCGTGATTTTGAAAAAGCGTATAAATGAATAGTTTTTTCATATCTAGTGTCAGTTGAATTGGAATATACGTATAAAAATTGTTTTAAGAATATTATTACTAGAAAAAGTTATTTAAATGTAATTCTTTGACAAAAATGAAGACAGAATGCCATATTTTCAAAACATTCTCCTTTATAAAAAATGCTTCTATAATAATATTTTGCCTATATATAGCTAAGACTTCTGTGCAGAGCCTGAACTTGGATTTTTGAAACATATAATTTAAACGAGGATTTATTCATACTTTATTATATCAGAATAGAGAAATTTTAACAAAAAACACCCTTTATTGTTTCGATTAATCGTAACTCTAAAAATAATGTAAATTATTCAAAAAATTTAATTTAACCCCGATATAGACACCCTAGCTATATATAGAGAAAATATCATCAGTATAGAAGCATTTATCCTAAAAGGAGAATGTTTTGAAAATATCTCACTCTTTCTTCCTTTTTCTTGCTGCATTTAAATAATTTTTTCTAGAATAATATTCTTCAGGCAATTTTATATGTATATTCTAATTAAATTGTGACTCAATCAAAAAGTATTCATTTATTCACTTTTTCAAAATCATTCGTGCCGGACGTAGTCATCTTAATAGTTAAACGCAATAATTAATAGTAAAGTGTACTGAAGTAAAATACATGTCTTTATTTTGAGTGACTATCATTAGTATGAGAATGAATTGTATTCTTTTGGCTTGTCAATTTCCCAATCTTTTGTCATAAGGTATCCGACTACGTTCGGAACAGTGATTTTGAAAAAGCGTATAAATGGATAATATTTATGATATTTAGTGTCACTTAGAATAGAAAATGTACATAAAATTCTTTTAAGAATAGTATTACAATAAAAAATTATTTAAGTACAATATTCTGACAAAAAATGAACTTAGAATGACCCATTTTCAAAATATTCTCCTTTTATGAAAAATGCTTCTATTATAATAATATTTTGCCTGTATATAGCTCAGACCTCTCTACAGATGCTCAACTAGAAATTTTGAAATATATATCTTAGAAGTGGGTTTATCCATATTTTACGACAACAGAGGGGGAGAAATTTTAAGAAACAAACGCCGATAATTATTTCAATGGGTTGTAACTCTGAAAATAATGTGAATTTTTCAAATATCATAGTTGAGCCTTTGTACAGAGGTCTGAGCTATATACATTCAAAATATTATTATAATAGATGCATTTTTCTCAGAAGAACATTTTGAAAAAAGGTTATTCTAAGTTAATTTTTTTGCTGAAATATTGTAGTTAAATAATTTTTTGTCAAAATGTCCTTAAAACAGTTTTATACATGTATTCTAATCTGAGCTACACTAAATATAACGAAAAGTATCCATTTATGCGCTTTTTTAAAATCTCGGTTCCGAACGTAGTCGGATACTTTAAATTTACTGACCTAATTATTCATACATTACTGAAAAAAATAACTACTTTCAACAACATCATTCTTAAAATTTTGATTCCTAGACACTGTATTGCTCTGCTTTGTAATTTACAACCCAATTTTTGAGTAAGGAAGTAGGATATATCAGAGTATATTACGAATAAAAACCGTAGTAAGACTGTTCTAAATATTTAATATCAAATAATTTCGTAAAAAAAAACTCCACTTTTTTCAAGAAATCCCTTTATCGCATCCAATTATAATGGCGTCATATTAAGAGCAGTTAAATAATTTAGTGTTTTAAACGTCAATTCTCTGCATCCCTTTGAGAATTAAGTAATTACCTTATAGCTTAGTTCAATTGTTAGTAATAGTTTCGTGTATGATTAAGTTTCTTAATATGGTAATGGAATTCTTGAATCTCTAAATTAACGTTTTAAAGGCGAATAAAAGCCGTTTTATATTGAAATTCTCACTGTAAAGATATTAGCCACAAGAATTGAAAATGCAATACATATTATTAAGTGCTGGGAAAGGTATATTTCAGATTTGCGCAATACATGCGTAGAAATGTCTGATAAAAATATTCATAGGATTATTTTGAAATAAATGAATTAAAATGATTTCGATACTTATTTATATTGCATTCTATTTTCTGAAGAAAAAATTGAAAATAAATTCAATTAGAAACTTAATTATCCTCCTTTTATTTAAATAACTTATTGTATGTTTAGTTGATTAGTGCTCTGCGTAACTGCAATAAGAACCTTCTTAATGAAAATGTCCTTTAAGCTATTTCTTAAAAGTAGAACTGCTGAGATATTGGATTAACCGAGATTTTTTTTTTTTTTGTGCAACCAGTGAATACAATTAAAAATTAATCCCTCTATCTAGATGTTCAAGGTATTTTACTTTAAAAATTTACTTTAAAAATTAGTCTAATTTATAAATTAATACTCAAGCAAACTTACAAGGGAAAATTTTAAAACCTTCTTTTATTTTGGTAATCTTTCAGCCAAAAACAGAGAAAAAAATTATTGAATATTAAGCGTATTCATGTAACAACAACAACAAAAAAAAATGCTAGGTTAAAAGTCACATCTATGTACACAAGTAGTAATCTAAAACAAATATTTTTTACCGATATTAATAGTTTTTTTTTCAAAGTGAATATCAAGAATGAAGAAAGCAGGAATTGGCTAACCGAAACAAGTTATCTAAAGCATTTAATTTATCGATTGGTCTCACATAAATATAAATTTTTAATTCATGTTTAATTAAAAAGTCACGTTTTCATCAAAAATTCAAATTTTATTAAATTTCTGTAAAAAGTCTGCAGTTTTTTGGGTTTGAGCTATTAAAAATAAAGTAGAAATATAATTTTGATAACATAAAATACAAATGTTTAATTTCTGTTTTTATTTTTCCCTAAAAATGATTTTTTATGTTAAACAAATAAATAATCACTTTAAAAAAATCGATGTTATTATCGCTAATATTAAACGTTTTAATATTAAAGCGTTCTGTTGTCAAACTTCAATATATATAAAATAATCAAAAATAGTCAAATATATATGACTTTATTTGTTGAGGAATACTTCCAAATCAATACATAAATTAAACTTGTATAATTTATTTTGTAATATATAATGGTAATAAATCGCATTTAATTCAAATTTTAGAAAATTACTTTTGATACAATTTAACTAATACATTTGTAGTTATGAAATGAAATCTCTAACTTAATCAATTCTACATTATATCAACAAGAATTAAAAAACTAAAAGAGCTACATGAAAAAAATGTTTTATTAAATTAATAATATGAAATACTATAGTGGCTGAATAAAATTTATGGAAAATGCAAAAAATAAATCGAATTGTGCTTTGACACTCTATACGTGAGAAACATTAAATGTACACATAGACTGCTCGTGTAGTTGTTGTAAATGAGTACATGTTTTTATCTTAAGGAAATTTTCTTTTCTTTTCTTTTCATGTATATAAAAACATTTAAAACTATACACCACATTTAAAATTTTATCAAATGTATATATATACCAACAGTGAAAGCTATTTTTAACTCGACTTGGATCATTTTAAAGGAATACAAAAATTCAATATGTGACTACATTGTTATATTAAATTAATATTAACAAGGTCTAGTTCATTAAAATTAAGTTAAGAACACAGACATTTACTCTAATACATAATAATTCCATTACCGTATATCTTTATTTTCTGAAGCGATTTTAAGGGCTTATGTGTAGATTAAGAGTATTATAACAAAGCCTTTCCTATAATTAGAAAACACATAAACACAAATAAAAAGTAATACTTTTTAAATATTTTTGTTATATTGTTACCAGTAAATTTTTTTTTCGTCAAAGAAACTAGTAAAGACATTATTCGATGCTTATGTACCTGTTATTGGTGGGGTCGATTACACCCAGACAGGCAAAATGTCACTTTTATTTATGCAGTAAAGAGTAAAAATTCTATGAATTCCTAAAGTGATCCGAAGTAAAAATATGACTGTGCTGAGAAATACTTGGAGTGTAAAAGGTTTTCTTTGTAATGTAAGAGATGTATGATGAAATGAATAACCAAAATGGGTCGGGTCGGCCCAAACAGGGAAGAAAAGTTAAAGCATATATTCTGCATTCAATATTCAGGAGCCACAACTTTCTCTTTCTAAGGAAAAGTAATTTACAAAATCTTGATGTATTTGTCACTGACTAGAAAACTTATTATCAGTTCTTTAATACAAAAACAATTTAAAGAGAAGAGAACGAAAATAACATAATGCTATTAACTGATAAACTATCACCAAACTGAAAGTTAAAATTCATTAATTTCAATTAAAATGATACATTATTTTAAATATATTCTCTTTATATTTAAAGCCTTACTTTTTATTGAAAATAGGAGTAATCAAAATAAATCGTTCGCAAATTCTTTTGCAATTTCCTGTGATTAATTGAAAAATTGCTTTATTTTGAATTTAAAAGTACTATTATATATTTAGAAAATATTACATGAGAGTAAAAATGCATCAATAAATAAACTGCATGGATATAAACATTATCTGAAAATTTCATATGGCTTTATTTTGTTGATAGTCGGCGAACCTAATTAATGGTTTAAGGATTGCACACAGTAAGATTCTATTCTATTTTAATAATACAGTTAAAATTAATCAAGTACTTGGGACGGGCTTTTTACCTCTAATTACATATAATTAATGCTTTCAGTTAAAAAAGAATATTTAAATATTTTTCATTAAATACTAACCTTTTTATGACATGTTTAGATTCGCTTTTATTGCTTTTTACATTTAAGAGTTAATGATGAATAAATTACACTGAGGTGCTCACACAAAATTAAGAGAATTTTCATATATAGTCTAATTTCTTTAAAAATATAAATTAAAAAGTAAAACTATTGCTTTTAAATGAAGAAGTACATTTTTAGTGTCGATTACAAAAGAGAACATGTTGTATGTAGGAGGTTCATTCAGAAGAAAATGCTTTGTAAGAGTATGAGCCAATTACTGCGCTGCGTAAGTTCGAACATTTTAACGACTTTCATGGAGACTTTGACAATATTTACAAAAATTCAAAAACAAACAGTATCCAAGATCTTTTGCGTAATGAAATGAGATAATGAATAGTCTTGAGTCTTGAGACAGGAGACTTTTAAGTAGAGATTAAATACTTTGAATGTAACGCCCAGCGTTGTGCTTAATTTATGTAGTTTTAATGAGACCGGAT
>BMAV01000168.1:410286-437113 GCA_019973955.1 Trichonephila inaurata madagascariensis
TGTGAAATTGGATTAGAAAGGGACCATGTTAACCCTTTCTAATGTCCTCTGCAGCTTCGATTTTATTTTTTTCTGCACCGATGACCCATGCGTATATACCATGTTTCATGGTTTCTTCTCCATGTTATCAATTTCTGTGAATACCTTGTGTTTCATTATAACCTGTCCAATACTTCTGAAGATAATTAACCAGAAATGAACATTTTCTTAATTTTGAAAGTGACTGTGGTAGCCGAGGGGATAGAGTTGCGAACTCGTAGCCGATGTTGTCGAGTCGCGGGTTCGGGTCCTGGTGCCAGTAGAGACCCACCGTGTAAGAGGAGTTGATGCAAATTAAATCTGTCGATTTTGGTTTGATTTTAATTTACATCACCCTCTGAAGCATTAAGAGGATTATTGTTGATGGACCATGTATTTTTGACCCACGGTCAAGTGACGAGATCGAATTCTGGGATGGTACTCCTTCTCCAACTCACATAATGAAAACTAGATCTGTCGAGACTCGAAGTCCTCACATTAGTGAGGTGTGAAGTTTTAGGAAGTAGAGTGCCAGCTCACACACACACATGTGAAGTCCGCGTCACTTGACCGAGGGTATAGGCTGAAAGTTTATTAAAAGGCTTATCTTCGTTTTTTACCTCCCCCACTTATTAGATTTTAGAGGCCTAAACAGCCATAAAATTTAAAATCAAGAATCAAGTTTATTTTTTCATTGAATATAGTAGACGACAGCTAAAATAAAAGATTTGGAAAAGTCTGAAGGCAAAGTGTCTCTTACGATTGTGACAATAAATTAGTGTCCATTATAACTTTTTTTTAAGATTGACCGTGGTGGGAAATGATTCTATCATTGTATTTTAATTATTCAGTACTAAAATTACTTAAATGATGTAACACTGAACTGGGGCATTACAACCAAATGTCTTTGATTTTAACTGGAACTAGCCATTTTATTATAAATATTTTTAGTAGCTGAATCTTTTTCGTATAAAATAATAAATAAAAACGACAAATCAATTTTAGTCTAATGCATTGTACTTGTGCGAAGTTAATTCACCGCAAAACGATATGACAACAATATCATGGCAAACAATATGATAACACTTCCGACACCGTAAGGGAAATAATACATTTAGATCGGTTCTAGTTTGTTGGAGAACATCAAGAATCTATGGATAGAGAACTTATCTCCGCTTTCAGAAAGAATAAAAAGAAAGGAGTCATATGAAAGGATTTTTTTTTTCATTTATAGAGGATAAAACTACTACTCTCAAGAAAATGTAGTGAAAAAATTGTATTTTTCTGCAACAATTTTTGAACAGTTTTTATTGATAATATTATACAAAACTAACTGGTAATAACGCATTTTAATGAAAAAAATTTGAAACTCAGAATATTAAGCTGCACGTTTTATTTTGATGCAGTGGGACACTAATTTCTTTTGTTATATTTGTATTGCTTTTGACAAATAAAGATAATTCATACAATACAAATGCAATAATATAACTCTGAAAATTACGTTAGCTGACAAAAAATATAAACTCCTGAAAAGAAATAATACTACAACATTTTTCATTACAAATTAGCTAGGATTTATAAAAAGTAAGGAAACTACTAATAAATGTCTCATTGACCTCAAAATATGATATTTTTTGTTAAAACAATATTACAATATTTTTTCCTCAAGAGTTTATTGAGGTTCAACATAATGAGATACGTTGCCAATGTAGCCCTCTTAGTGCTAAGTAAAAATAAACCAATTTATACCCAAAAATTCATTTTCAAATTTATTTTTCATATTTGAATTCTAAATTATGTTACACTGCATTACTGTGTGGTATTTACCTTTAATGAAACTTCTGACTGTTCCATGGAATTTAAATGTATTATCTGAAATCGATTCGCTCTTCTACAAACCCAGTTTTTTTTTCATAGATAATACGGGCATTTAATCAGTGGTTATTATGAAGAATGATTATAAATCTTGCCCAGATTATAAATATTTATTGCGCTCAAACCTATATAACTAGACATATGTTTTTTTCGATATATTGTAAATATTATTATGATTTTTTTCTAAGACCATTACCTCAGTAAACTTCAATGTGTGCACCCTCAATAGCTCGGAGAATGTCTAAGCGGTATTCCAGTTCCTGCCAAGTGTGTTAAGTTCAACAGTTGCTTTACTCACACTAAACCTGCTTATTCTAGGAAGATCCTCAACGTGGCCTACTTCTTTAAACATTCAGTACCATTGCTTCATAGATTTTGCCCCAGGAGGTTTGCTTTCATAACAACGTCAAAATTTACACGAACATTAATTGGTGATTTAATTTCATGAAACCAAAGCACACATTGGACTTTCTCTTGAATCGACGCCATTTTGGCAAAATATGATGACTTTCTTACGAATGTTATTCTGAGTCACTCTTGAAGGAGCATTCGCGCCATTTACTGTACACAATAAAACTACTAAAACTAACCTATCCAATGGTACAAAAGTTACATTATTATTTTTATTACATTATTTTATTGCATTATTATTACATTGTTATTTTTATCGCACTATTATTACATTGTTATTTTTATTACATTATTATTACAATGTTAGTTTGATTATACTATTATTACATTGTTATTTTTATTACATTATTATTACATTGTTATTTTTATTACATTATTATTACATTGTTATTTTTATTACATTATTATTACAAAGTTAGTTTGATTATACATTATTATTACATTGTTATTTTTATTGCATTATTATTACATTGTTATTTTTATTATATTATTATTACATTGTTATTTTTATTACAATGTTATTACATTATTATTTTACTTTAAGTTACATTATTTTTTTCTCATTATTATTTTATTGCATTATTACTTTATTTTAAGTTACACTATTATTTCATTTTAAGTTACACTATTATTTCATTTTAAGTTACACTATTATTTCATTTTAAGTTACATTATTATTTATATTACATAAAATAAAATATTAATGTAATATTAATTAAGTTACATTATTACTTTTCAGTTATATAATAACATGTGCTGCCACACATCATTCTATATCCCATATCATTGAAAATTCGCTAATTCACACTGCAAAACAACTAAGTGCATGGAAAGTGCATTAACTTATTTAATTTTTTGAGAAAAATAAATGTGTATTTCTGCATATTCGTTGAAAACACGTATTAGTACATAGTTGGTAAAAAGGTTCTAGTACCGTTACTCTTTCACGATGTGCGTATACTTCCTTTTTATTACTTGGACACCAAGAGGTCAGAAACCATTTACGAGTTTTCGTGATACACCAGGCACTTAAAGGCTCCATTTTGTTTTAATTATTTAGAGAGAAAAATGCGCTTTTTCATTGATTATTCATATGTTGATTATAGCTTCTTTTTAATTCTGAATTTATGAAAACGCAACCTGCACATGCATGGATCTAATGAATTTTATTGACTTATTCAGCAAACTTAAGTCAAATAATAATTTATGATAATGTATGATGGATGCGAATAATTTTGAAAAAGAAGTTTTTGTTACTATATTTGTATTCATTAAAGTCTTTAAACGTTGTCTTTTGATTCGAAGATAATGTCCTATCATTACGTGACTAAACGTGTATTTAATGTTTCTTAAATATGATGTTAATAAAAAGCTAATTGGAATGAAGAATTTACGAATTGTTTTTTAATTAATTTAAAGTACAAAATAAATTTCGAGTTTTAATAATCGAGTGTCTTGGAAAGAATAAATAATAAAATGAAAGGAAATGCTGCTTTTTAAAGTTTTTTTAAATGGTTCTTATTATTATTTGCTTTTTTTTACCATTTTAAATTCGTCTTAAGTTTTCATTTATTTTTATAAGAAATAATGTATATACTAAGACAAAAAAGTCCTTTTGTAAAATAAAATATATGATAGAATTGAATCGCTATGTATTTAAACCATTGAGGTAAAAGAATTCTGCAATGATTTTGAAGTACTTGATTCATAATACAAACATAAACACTTTATACCTCATGAAATTTAGAGTATTGTTACAAAATCTATTCAAGTGAAATTTTATATGATAATTCTGAAATAATATGTATTGAAATCTTTCACATCTTTTTTCCTTCACATTCCCTTTCGGAGAGATATTTATCAAACTATATCGAATTCCATACAAACATATTCAGATGTTAACTTCTATCAAACAGGTTTACTGCGTTTCAGTATAACTAATACCAAGAAATTTAGATTTAATTATTTATTTATTTATTTTTTTGTAAAAAAGAGAGAAAGTTGATTTTTGAATACAAACAACATTACGAGAAAATAGAAATGAAATTCGCAAAGATAAAAAAAGAGGATTATTTCTTTGGATATATTCTGTAAGAGATATAAAAAAAGAAAACCTATTTAAAGGAAAAAGTTTCTATGTAAAAAGATAATCCTCGAAATACGCACAAACATTATAAGTGACTAAAAAATGATTTAGTCTACTATTGATATTTTATGAGATGTAACATAAGATATAGTAGAGATATTTACTTAAATTGGTTTTACGAGAATCAATGCCTTATTACTAGGTAGAGATATTTTCAAATGTAAAAGATAATCTAACATTTTACATCACTTTTTTGTAAAAACTGATTCTTTGAAAGAAAATAGATGAAAATATTTTAAGAAATTTTGCTTAGATTAGTATAATCTTGATATTATTTACACAAAATGCTTGCAGAAATACTACAAAATGTAAAATATTGGTTCACTAGCAGGTATTATCGTTCTTCGCACGAGTGATTTGAAAAATATAACAATCAAGATAAAAGAATAAAAAAAATATTGAGGTCATTATTAATGGGGTTAATATTTTGAATAAGTTTAAGCAAATTGCAAATTAAAATCTTAGGAAAGAATGAATTAACAAATAAAAAATATATAGTGAAGTAAAATAAATAAAAAATTGAATAAACTGGTAATTCCAAAGATCACACCTGTCAATTTAAAATATTATCTAAAACAAATATACAAATATTATCTTTTATACCTCCGTAGAAGAAGATTTCTGCAAAAGAGGATCTCTACTGAAAAAAGAGAAATTTCAAGTCTGTAGGTCTAATAGTTCTAAAACAGTAAATTTTCTCTATAAAGCCAACGCAACCACCTTGGGAATCAAATTTCATAAACCCGTTCTTAAAGGATGTCAACTCAAAAAAAGAAACATACCATTCAAATTTGAAGTCTATTGGTCTAATAGTTCCTGAGATCTCGTGAGGAGTTAGTCGCTTTACACCTTTACATATAGCTTTGTAAGAAGCTTAATTTTTTTTAATGTACTTACAGTCAAAAGAGCTTTATTCTTTTCAATAATTATTCAACCTTTTGAGAAAATTGAAGGAAAAAGTTTCTATTGTTGGAGAATGAATTCTCATGAACACATCATTTAACTTAACATCATTTTCAGGAAAAATGTTAATATGACATCTAGTGTGACTCTGTACTATTTAATTACTTTTAATATTAATTTAAACTATATTGGGGTAAAGAATATATTTCTTAAGGAATATAGACTCTGAATAGAGCAATTTTAGTTACCTGTGTCTATAATAAAAGGAAGAAGAAATATACTAAAATGACACAGATATAAAAGAACAAAAGAATTCAAAATGATTGTGTCTTACATATTTTCTGCACTCGTACATGAGGTAATTAATGAAGTATTAATAATAATCAGAACGAACTTTTATTTTTTAAGACATAATTATCGTTTCGGAAAACAGAACTTTTCCTAGTCAGAAATGATAAATCGATGTGTGTTATTGGATCTGGTTATGATGGATTGCTTTCATCTCAGAAATGTACGCTGCAAATGAATTACTCGTGGTGATGAAAGAAAAGTGAGGTAATCTTTTTTTTTATCCTGTTGGTAAATGGTAAGACAATCGAAAATTTAAAAATGTTTCTAACGTAGAGAGTATTTTGAAGGTGCAAAATATTTACCAAAAGTTATTGGTGCTTGGTAGTTTTTTTAAAAAATTCTTTTAATAGTATTTTTAAGTCATCCAAACGCAATATTATATTAAGAAAATAAAATGAATTAGAACATTTTATATACTGAAACTATTGAAAAATATTGTTAACTGCTTACACATAAAATTTTATTAAATAATTTGAGTTTAGTTATATGGGTTCAAAAATAAATTGTTTTCCTTTATTTGAGTTAAATTTATATAATTTGAGAAAAGAAAAATATAAATTATAGCGTGCTCTTCAATGTTTTTTCACTGATATATAGATATATTTTTCCTTGCTAACTTAATTTTAGTATTTTTAATATTATTCCTCCATTGTTATGATTATTCCCTTTTTTTATAATGGAATTTTTCCCTTACTCTATTTTTTTTTCTAGCTGCATAGTAGCATAGGCAAATATAGAGGAAGGTTGGCTGCACTTAAAACTGTATTTAACCCTACAATCTTAGTTCCTAAGGCTACTATACTACTGAGGGTCTTATATTTTTAACCTACACTCTCTGGCTATATTTCTATTTACTGCTTTGGTCTCTTAGATTAATAGCAATTTAGTATGACTATTAATTATATATATATATATATATTCACACATGAATAATTACATATAATTTTTAATATTTATCAGAAAGATTACTTATTTTATATATATTAACACTCAGCACATACAATTTTATTTTAAAGTAATGCATGAATTATACATTTTAAGAATTACTTTAAGCTAGTGTAAAAAATAAATTTATATTTGAGAATACTGTAATATTTTGGAAGGAAAGGAGTTAGTTACATATTTAGAGATACAAAGTATTAACATAAAATATGGATGCAATTTTGTTTATTCTACTTAATGCCAATGATATTAGAATAACTCCTTCTATTATTTTGCTGAATATTTCTATAAAAGTGTTTTGCTTAAATTCTTAAAAAAAGAACATTTTGTTTGAATGAAGATTGTAATTTCAATTCCTACATTTAATAAATACTAAATATTGTTGTTATAGTTTTAGAACGATAGTAACAACTATTAATTATTTTATAAGCCAGAGTAAAATAAATTTATTGTTGACGATATTGTAATATTTTGGTAAGCTAGGAGTCAGTTACATAGTTAGAGATACACAAAGTATTAACATAAATTATGAATATCATTTTATTTATTCTACTTAATAACAATGTTATTAGAATAACTCCTTCTATTATTTTGCTGAATATTTCTATGAAAGTGTTTTGCTTAAATTCTTAAGAAAAAGAACATTTTGTTTGAATAAAGATTGTAATTGCAATTCACATTTTATAAATACTAAATATTGTTATCATATAGCATTAAAGACACAAGTTTTTTTTTTGTTATTTATGAACAATAAAAATTGTCAAAATTAACTGCATTAAAGATTAGAACAGGAAGTCATTTGAATACATAAGGAGAACTTTAGATTATTAATGGGGGGGGGGGGGGTCCATTTTTTTAAAAATAAATCACGTAATGTGAAATATTAATGTTTCATATGTATATATGAAGTTACTTATTCTGGAAACAGATCGTTTTATCGTCGAATGATAATTTTTTCTCCTGATTTGTTTAATAAAACATCTTATTCATTTAAGAAATAAAACACTGAAAACAGATGTCACAATTCTGGGTTAGATTTTAAAAAATAAAAAATACTTAAATTGGAATACGGATCATTTTTAAATATTGATTGAACAGATAAAAAAAGACACAATTCTCATTTTCTTTTATTCAAAGAATTTAATTTTCAATTATACATTTAGAAGTTTTTATGAATAGTTAAAAAGGGAAATGCTATGTATTTGATGAGATCCGTATCTGATTTCTTTGTTTCTGTAAGAAATCTATGCATTTTTACTTGATTTATTTCTATCAGATGCTGATCACGTTTTACAGAATAAATTTAAATATTTCTTAAATCATAAATCATCGAAGCCAGATGCTGTGATGAAATCTTCAAAATTTTCTAAATATAAGCAATATATTCAATCTAATTCATTCTTCATACAATATATAGTATCACGGGAAGTAAAATAAAATTTAAAAAAAATTTCATTGTTTTTTCTGATCTTTCGACAGAATTTAATGAAAGCTAACTATATATTAAAATGAAGAAATCATTTTTCGAAAGACAGAGAAATGAACTAAAAAAAAAAAAAAAAGAAAAGAAATACGAATATCAAATTTAAAACTACAAGGAATTAACGTAACCTGCTTTCCGATTTAAAAATGGATAAGAATTGAAATGATTAAATGGATTTCAATTTACTTTTCCCAAAAACTATTTCCCATATAATTTCAATTTTTTGTCTCTCCTTTCAGTCTTCCGCTAATATCAAATAAAACTAAGCTAGAAATGCTTTCAGCCTATTTTAAATTCAAAATCTTTCTGTCATTTCCATATTATTTAATTTAAAAAAAGTACATTCTTATGATTAAATGCATTTTGAATCATTCTTTGTATTATGATCTTATGTATTCTTAAGATATTTCTTAAATAATACATAATGTAAGTCAAAGATGCATTATTCATTCAAATTTTTTTACGTATGCATAAACCTGTATAAGTACACTATATACACACTTATTTAAATTCTCGCACAATGTAACTGCCTTAGAAAATTTACTACATAAAAGGTGTGACAACTAATTAATTTGATTGACAGCTTGAAATATAGTCACTAAACTTTAATTTAATCAATTATGAGGAAATAGACTATTCAAATATTTCTCTTATTTTAAATATATTATAACATCCTATAATTTTCAAAATATTGTTCTGTAGATTTAAAGTAATAAACATTGTTTGAACTATTTTTTACATGCTTAAAATCCTGTCTGCTTAAAAATATTACTTCTGCTTATGAAAATTGGTTTTAAGATCTTGATGATTCACAGTAATATATATAAGTTATATTTCTTAAAAAATGAGAAAGAAAGTGCTACTAAGTGTCAATTCTTCAAAGATTTTCTCTTTAGAGATTAATTTAATAGTAAATTATTCTTAATTTAGCTACTCGAATGTGAATTTTAGATTTTCGCAAATTAAAAAATCTTAAGTATTCACGTTATTTAGCATACTCAATGCCTAATGGGTTATAAATTATATTTTGTTGCTATTGATAAAAAGAATATAAGATATTTTATATAAGACATTGTTATACATTGTATATATAAATATAATATAAGACATTGTTATACGTTTTACTAAGCTCGTGTGATATTATTCATATTCTTCTCCGAAATTTGATGTTATAATTGAAAAAATAATCTTGCGTGAATAATGTTTAACTAATTTGAAATCTAATTTTGAAGAGTAAAACAAAAAGAAATTTGTTCTGAATTTTCACAAATTGTAATATAATCAGTTTAGGTAGACTTAATTTTCTGCAAAGATATAATCAATCTTTAAATAGTTACCTAATTGCTACATCTATATGTAATACATCAGACTTAAATAACAGGCCAGTAATACGTAATATATAATACATCAAACTTAAATAACAAGATTGAAAAATGTTTCTTTTCACGTCGTAAACACATACAGTCTAGACTAAAATGCTTAATGACTTTTCAAGATAGTCATGATAACTGTTGATTGATTGTCTATTAACGCCACACTTAGAAGTAACAAAAGCTACGTTGACTATATTAAAAAGAAAAAAAATATACTGTGTGTGTGTTTCACTTGAATAGAATGAATATTCTGAATTAATTGAACGCAAATTATTTCACTTTGACTAAAAATGACATAGAACTGATTTAAAACAACTTTCTCAGGTAACTTTCAAGTAGCCTTGAGGAAATTTCTCAGGTTGCCAGCAAAGTTATCAGATTTATGTCAATAGTTCAAACAATATAATAAATTTCTTTAATATATATTTTCGTTTTTATTATGTAAAGCTTAATGTTTACAGTATGCCCACTAAGTCCCTTTCCATTCTCTTAACTTTAGATCGCCTGCTGCTGTATTCAAAGAAGCAGTGTCTAGGTATACTAAAGCAGCCATGCGCTATTGAACAAAACCACCTACAGTGCCATCTGGTAGAAAACTGTGGAGTTAACATTCCTAACTCGAAAATAGAATGAAATAGAAAAAAAGTGATTTACAAGTGGTTGAGCATAATCGACTTAGTACGAAAAGACACCTTGTGGACATTAATGCAAAAAATAGAACGGTTAAACCACTGATTTTTTTTGTGACTTTCTACACTGTGACGAGAGAAAAACGATCTGAGAAAGAAAAAAACGATATACCTTTATTTGAGATGTGCAAACTTCTCACTGCCAGCTGTAATGCACATTTGGATCCCCGTTTGAATGTCATGTTAAGCACGTTGGAGAGCAGAGAGTGACACGTTGAGTAAAGCGTTTGCCACGCTCCTTTTAAGGTTCTGCAATGTTTCTGGATGAATCAAATACACTTGCTGTTTCAGGTATCCCCACAGAAAAAAGTCCAGTAGAGTCAGATCAGGCGAACATTGAGGCCAGTCTTCAACACTACCATTCCCAATTATTTGTTTCTCGAATTCTTTGACGAGATACTATCTCACTGAAGATGTCTTGTGATTGGGTGTGCCGTCTTGTTGGCCAAATAAAATCATTTTTCATCCTTCACAATGTAGTAAATCACGAAAAAACAAATACACGATTTAACAATTCTATTTTTTGCATTATTAGCCACAAGGTGTATTTTCGTACTAAATGGTTGATACTGCACAGCTCTGTAAAAATCGCATTTTTTTTTATTCTCGTTCCATTTTCGAAATAGGAATGTTTATTCCGCAGTTTTCCACGAAGTAGCACTGAAGATGGTTTTATTCAGTATAGCGCATGTGGCTACTTTACTATACCTAGACACCACTTTTATGAATATAACAGCAGCCTTTCCGAAGTTAAGAGGGTGGCAATGGCAAGGGACTTCAGTAAGCATACTGTGTGTACATATATATATATATATATATATACCGTAAAATCCGGCGTATAACACGCTCTTTGAACACAAAAAATAAGATCGAAATTTATGGGTGAGCGTTATACGCCGGGTTTTAAAATGAGAACTAATACTTCTATAAACATTGAACTACTGTTTATTTAAAAGAAATGACATTCTTAATGAACTTAAAAGTTGTAGTGCTAAAAATATACTGTTATTGCAAAGGCTTTGGAAAATACCTCGAATAAATCGCTTTAAAACAAAACAGAATTGCATACGTATATTTCAGATTTCTTCGTAAAACCGCGGGGGCGCGCGCGTTATACGGCGAATATATCTAAAAATTAAAACCTGCAGCTTGAAAGTATGGGTGCGCGTTATACACCGGTGCCCGTTATGCGCCGGATTTTACTGTAATAAAAATGAAAATATAATACATATATATAATCATTACTTTATTATTTTTTAAAATGTTTCGTTGCAATGAGAATAAAATTACTAAAAATGTTCCCATTATTACTCACCTGAATTAATTCCCGCTTATCACTTTAACTATTTTATCTAAAAAGAGTAACGTGATTTAAGCTAACCCCACATTTCTACCTAAATTTCTTAATTATATTACTAATTCTAATGTGGTGAGTAAACTAGTGTATAATAGTTCGAAGACCTTAATTGAGACAAATCTTGCCAAGTTAAGTGGTGGATTTTACCGAGATTCAAAAAATCCACGTAGAAGGAAAAGAGATTAGAATATAACACAATTCTCTGAAGTGATTTGATACTAGATTTTTTTAAAACACGGCACTTATTGGAGTACTGAAAATGTGTTACAGAACACACAGTTTGTGCTTTTCGACGGTCCCTTAGAGACACATTCCCCAAATGATTGATTTGAAGCAACGAACCAAATAATAGCGTCATAGTCTAGCGAATAGGTATGGGAGTTTTTCTGGCAAGATTACTTCTGAGACACTGTCTATTTGAGTCTAGTATATAGCTAATGATTCGTCCTAGTGAAGTGTAGTGTGTATAGTAAATTGATTAGCTATGCAGTTCTAAAAGGTAATTCTATAAGAGAAGATAGAAAAGTTATAGCATTACATTTGGCTGTGATGAGTAATGCATGATTCTAGCAAATAAAAGGTGGTGATGTTACATAAAACAAAATAATTAGCCTTTTTTTATGTTGAATATGTTACTACAATAATTCTGCATTTCTAGAATGGAAAAAAGGTTAAAACTAAGAGAATATAAAACGGAAGAGGCAAGATTTATATATATATATATATATATATATATCTTATTCTTAAGAAGAGTAATATTATATATATATACATCTATAAATTTTATAAAAAGCATAGAAAGGCTTTCGATAATTAAGTGAAAAGAATTAATTTCTTCAAGAGGAAATAAATTAGAAATTAATTTGAAGAAAAATACTTATTAAGTTAATAAAATCCCAGTTTTTATTTATGAGAATAGAAGTGTTACGAGAAAAATGTTTATAATAGTGACAAAAAAGTATAACAAATAAAATAAGAACTGGATTGTTTGAAAGAAAAATAATAATTTTGTTCTCAGTAAATATGTGGATTATTAAAGACCTTTGAAGGCTTACTGTTCTGGATGTAATCAGCTTTTACTGGAAAGTATCGAAGATAATAAAAGATCTTTGGGGCTGTTATATAATATATGTTCCTGACTCATCACTAATAAGTTTGTTTGGATTAAGTCCTAGATTAATATGTTGCACCAGCGAATTTGATGGATAATTCTTCATCTATTACACAGAAATCCTTTTTCCCAATTAATCCACAATCTAAAGAGTTATCTTATTTTCATAGGTAATTATTTATTTTCTTGAGATATATAAATCAAGTCTATTCCTACTAGCGTTGTACTAGATCAGAGGTTCCCAAACATTTTTGTCTCATAGACCCCTTGACATGTTTTTTCGGTTTGGGGTAGGCTCCTGCTTTCCTAATATTGAATTTTTGCAAATTTATCAACAAATGTCTTTTTGAATGCTAGTATAGATTAAGGTATCCGGCTACGCGCGTTCGGAACTGTGATTTTGCAAAAGCGTATCAATGGATAATATTTATGATATTTAGTGTCACTTAGATTACAAAATGCATATAAAATTGTTTTAAGAATAGTATTACAATAAAAAATTATTTATGTACAATATTTTGACAAAAAATGAACATAGAATGACCCATTTTCAAAATATTCTCCTTTTGTGAAAAGTGCTTCTATTATTATAATATCTTGCTTGTATTTAGTTCAAACCTTTGTACAGAGGCTCAACTAGAATTTTTAAAATATATAACTTAGAAGTGGGTTTATCCATGTTTTACGACAATAGAGGGGAGAAATTTTAAGAAAAAAACGCCGATAATTATTTTAGTTGGTTGTAACTCTGAAAATAATGTGAATTTTTCAAAAATCATAGTTGAGCCTCTGTACAGAGGTTTGAGCTATATACAGGCAAAACATTATTATAATAGAAGCATTTTTCACAAAAGGAGAACATTTTGAAAAAAGGTTATTCTAAGTTAATTTTTTACCGAAATATTGTACTTAAATACTTTTTTTTGCCAAAATGTCCTTAAAACAATTTTATACATGTATTCTAATCAAAATGACACTAAATATCATGAAAATTATCCATTTATGCGCCTTTTTAAAATCACAGTTCCGAACGTAGTCGGATACCTTAAAAAAATTAAATTTCTAACTGTAGTGAAGTGTAGTGTGTTTAAAACTTCAGAAGCAGGCGTTAACTAATTAGATTAAAATTTAATTAATACATAAAATAACTGAACAATAAATAAATACTTTTAATGGGAGGTATAAATCTGGTGCTTTTAAAAAAAATTTTCAACATTTGGAATCAATCTTGTCAGGTTTAACCCTAAATCTTTTAATAGTAATAAGTTTTTTCCTCGTTGTTTCTTTCTTGTGTCAACCGCTCTGAAACTTCATAATAGAAAAGCAATTAAAAACACATTCTCACAATATTCCATAATTCTGGAAAAATAACAGGTATGCATTTTTAAAGCCAAAATATTGTGCTTGTATATGTTTCTGAACTTTACTTTAAGGTTTTCGTTGGTGCCTATTCCGATCAGTTCCTATTGTAATATGAAATTTCTTTCCAGTGTGACCACATGAATTGATTCTCCACTGTGGTATTACCATAGTCAAAGCATTCTCAAACCTAGTTTCAAAATTTGAATGAAGAGCATTTAAATGCTGAACATAGATTAAAACATCTTGACAAATTGAGAAAATTCGGGATCTGCAATATTATACTGCTTTTGCTTACTTCTGGAAAGAAACACTGAAATGGTCCTTGCTTTAATAAAATTTATGCTGTCACCTTGTAACTGAAAATTAACCTCATTACATTTAGTAAATAAATCTATTAAATTGGTAAAATCTGGTTTCAACATGATTTAATTTTCTTTTAAAATTAAAGTTTAAAATTGGTTTAATGAGATCCACTATCGTAGACTCCCATTTACACCTCATGGACCCCCAAATTATTTTTTCGCTTACATGGACCCCTTGCAGGTCATCATAGACTCCTGGGGTAGTCGATATAGTACACTTTGGGAATCACTGTATTAGAAAAATAAAAAAAAAAAAACTATTGGAGATATAACTCACTGTCTGAAAAAAATCATAATCAGAGTTAACGAGAATTTCTGAGTACACACACACACACTGCCTAGCTTCCCAATTACTATTAATACACTCATACTTGTTTCTATACTTATACAAACTGCAATTATAATTATTCTGACAAAATATCAAATGAAATTATGAATCTGATATCTTAATTAGCTGATCCGAGAAATAAATAATGTAACTAATCTACAAAACTGAAAGACTATATATATATATATATAATGAATATCTATTTTTATTTCTTAACACATAATAATTATTATTCATCAGCTCAAATATTTTGCAGACATCTTGTAAATTTAATAATAGTTATTTTCCATAACAACTGATTGTTCTTGCTGCACATCTCTAATACTATCTGATTCGTAGATAGACGTCACGTAGATAATAAGTCTGTTCAAAAACGCAATTTGAAGCTTCTAATTAATTCAAGGAATATATTTCTCAGCATTTTGTTCTTAATTCCTAGGAATAATTATACCTAAAATAATTATATATGCAGAGTAAAACGTGTGTATAAACTTGCATTGTTCATTTTTATTTGCTTTATTTAATTATTCATTCGTAAATTGCTTCTATTTATTCTTTTGGAAATGCGAAGATGAAGATACTTTGTTTTAATTATTTTGATAATTTTATTTTTCATAGTTTTTACCTAAGATCCTGAATATTTTTTTCATCTATGTTGTATTTATAAATAGCTTTGAGGAGAATATTGAATTAAATTCAGAAGAAAAATTGTAAAATTTGTTATTACTTCTTTTAAATATTTTATTCACTTAACAATTAGTTTTTCAGGTTTATAAAAATACAGAGTTCATTTTGTGTATTTTAATTGAACAAGCCCTAAAAATGTTTAGCTTCAGTGATTTGTTTTTTCAATTTATATAATTTTCAACCGAATAAGAATTAAAAGTATTGATTCGAACTTTTAATACGAACTAAATATATGTTTAGATAATAAATTATTTACCCTGCTGATTGCGTAATAATCTCTTTTATAAGCTAAATTTTTTTTTATTGTAATTCATATAGGAAAAGAATTGATTCAAAAATTGAAAAGTAAAAAAATATTTCTCATCATAATTTTTATATCTTAGCTAATTACAAATAAATTTCATTCCTCTAGTTTAAATCAGTCCTCAATAATTGTGTAAATTGTTAATATACAATATTTTCTTTCAATTTATAATTACATAGATCTAAGGTAATCAATAAAGTTACGACTAAGAATTGTAAAATATTTCATTATGATAATATACTCAGAAAATATTTGCATAAACATTATAACATTACTATGAGCCTGATATTTAAGTAGAAAAACAAAATATGACTGCAACAATAAGTGTCAATTATTGATCAGCAACTACATTAGAGTTTCAAATTTAATTGTTGGGATTTTTTAATGGTTTTTTTCATTGATTTCATGCATATTTTTATCGAAAATAATACGTATTTAATTGAATTAAAAAAATTCCGGTATTTTTTTAATTAAGAATATTGCAATTAATATTTACGAAGGAAAGGAAGTCATTAAATTTTCTTTCATAAGAATAAGGAGGAAAATGGAATGTATATTCAAACCAATTTTTTCTGTTAAGAATTTTATTCCGAAAAGAAATATCCATCCACATTTAAAAAGTAATTAAAAAAATTAAGATAAATATAAAAAGATAATCCCTTTCTATAAAGATAAAAAGAAATTATGATCATAGCATTGTTCGATTTGATTGTCTAGATTAGCTGTAACAAATATAGAAATGAAGCCCATGGGTATATTTTATCATGCCTTGAACATACAGGGTGTCCCAAAACTGACGTCTAAGCCCTTCACAACTACTCGTACTCCTCATTGAGCGTACATAAAAAATACCCGACCTGTACTATCCATAGTTTATGAGAAAAATACGCGAAACAAAGTATGATGTCACAGTCGGTGCAAGGAAAAAAACACCTTGTTGGGCATATCAACAGCAGTACTCGTAAATGTTTAAAAAGGTTGATGTTCAAAGAGAGAGCCATGCACATTGATGCAGGCTTGAGAGCGCAGTGGAATGGATCAGTGCATACATCACAGCAACGCGGTGTACATCGAAATACAAACAGCATGCAGACGAGCAACTGAGTCTATTTGTGCAATCACTTCCTCTCGATTCACTAATTCTTTGAAATAGTCCCATAGAAAAAAAATCAATCCAAATGGTGGGAGATCTAATGATTGTGACGGCCATAGAACCGGATCCTCAACGTCCGATCCAGTCATATCCAGCCAATCACATACAGGAGCACGGAAATGCGTTGGAGCCCCATCATGAACAGCATGCATCATCATCACTGACGGTAGTTTTCTCGTAATCTATGTATCGTACAGGTACAGTTCTATAGGTATTTTTATGTACTCCCAACGAAGAATCTGGCAGTGTAGAGTTTGAGCGCTACTTATGGGACATCCTGTATATAACATAAATACACACACACATTTAGATCTTTCCCAATCGTAGAATATTTTTAACGTTCTCTTATTATGGCAAAAATTGAATGGATTAAAAAAAATCATTATATAATTACAACTATTCAAACATTTTAGACTTTTTTATGTAGTGATTTTTTTTTGTATTAACACTAAATGTTTTATTATCCTTTTGAACATTTTTATTCCATACAAATCCGACTCGGGTGCCATATTTGTCGCTTGTTTGTGGTTAAGAATTACGAGATCAGTCGTGAATAGTCCTCACGTTATTTTTAAGTACACCAGAATACAATCAAGTAATCGGTAAAAAAAATTATTCAACAAACGCTATTTCCATTGGAGCAACTACCTGTAAACGAAAAATTCTGACTAGTTTGTGGCTGGATAGGTCTAGACTTTTCAATATTTTTAAACATTTAATGCAGTGCTTTTCAAACTTTCAATTCTTGCGGCGCCTTTTTTAATCACCCAATTTTCATCGTACCCCCACCCCATACGATAATAATGTATTGAATGCAATAATAATATATTTCGAAGCTTAAGCTACAAAGCGACCTTAATAATAAACCGTACTAATTATCAAGATAAGTATTAAATTTTGCATATGTTACTTTTAAGTATAATAGATATTTTAAGAAAATTACTTTTAAATAATAGGATAAGTATTATGTTGTTAGTATTGATAAATTAATTACAAACTACATTGTGCAGTATTGTGTGTGGGAGATACATTTATAAGTATTGTATATTATATCGGCGTAGATGTGTATTTAGTTTTAATAATGTCAGAATGTATATTTAGTTTTACTTCCTTAAATTAATAATTTTTAAATGATCTTTTTTTTATTTTCAATTTTTCGATAAGCTTGTGATCACCGTGTAGGAATATCATGTCTCCCCTGGGGGGGGGGGACTGCAACAGTTTGAGAAACGCTGACTTAGTGAACGTTTAAATTTTTTATTGAAATGCACTGTTAAAATACATGGTAATATAAATCTATTTGTCTGAATATGTGGTGTAAATTTGTCTGAATTTTTTGAATATATTGATCAATTTTGAAAGCTAATAATTTTCTGTCTTTTCTTATTACCTCGTCACAATTCTCACAATTCTGGCAAAAAAACCATAATCAAAACTAGTCTCAACCTATTATATATTTCGGAAAATGATGTTAAAAGAGAAAAATTATCTCTAATATTTTTTGGTCAATAAAAGCGATCGAGTAGTAAGCTGATCGGTTAAAGTTAGGAGTTATTTTTCTTTTCATAGCTGCTTAACCGAGCTTTTCACGAGAACTAGAAAGGTAACAAAATAAAAAGAAAAATACTTTAAAATGAAAGAGATTTAATTTCTTTAAAACATTTATCTTTAAATTATTTTTTTATACCGTTTCATTTTTCTATTTTATATTGCCCGAAAGGTAATATATTACGGCATTCCCACAATTATGTTTAGCCAGACAGGTAGTTTAATTTACATCTACTTTTATTTATTTAGGGTTATATGGCAGCAAATATTTGATCTTTTAATACGAAGCTATTTTTTTAAACTTTTATTGGTATTAAAATTTTTGAGAGAAATAAAAAAAATGTCTATAAGTTCAAACACTCTCAAGAAAAATTTTATTATATTTGTTTTGTATTTTTTTTCCCTTCCATTTCGAGATTTTATTGAAATCATAAACTGTGGTTTAAAATACACAACTGTAAATATTTGTAATTATTTTAAACTTATTTTAAAATACCTGATGGTCCATTTGAATTAAAAAAAAAATAACAACAAATTATAACTAAATGAAGAGAAATCAAGAAAAGTTTTGCTTTAAAATGTTGTGTAAAAAGAGTATGCATACTAAATAATCTAAAATAATTTCTTGTATGTTTATATAATATTATTTTTCTATGTTGTAAGAACTCGAAAAGATTTTTTCCAATCATCATTTAATGAACTCTATTATTACAAAGATTTCTTTGTTTTGTTTTGCAAATTTATTCTAATGACATATCAACTGTTTTATACAAAAGAAACTTTCGTATCTCTCTCTATATGAAAAAAGTTTTTCGTGATGCTGTAATAAATTTATTGAGTACTATCGCAGCAAATCCAATGTTTAAGATAAATTGCCAAGTTTGCAACCCCGATTTCGCATATGTCTTACGCGCTGGATTAGCAACCATGTGCTTTATTTCCTTTAATGTTGCCAATAAGGTTGCAATAGTACATTATTGCAAGCTCTCGCAGAAAACTATCGCAATGATTGCCTGAACTGGAATCGTTACGTGAGAAGAAAGGTGCTGTCTCATATGAAGTTTTATTAGCAATCAACGGAACTAAAAATACTCAAGTTTCCAGGAAGCTGAAAGAGCTGCAGGTTTATCAAAATTTGAGGACTTTATCAATGAACTGTTGGACAATGTAGCTTTAATGATAAAGTTAACTGGAGCCCCAAGAACGAATTTCGAGAAAAATAGAACAAATAAATAGAATTACATGTAATTTACAGTTTTACGATTTCAGCGATGAGAATGAACAACTGTTTAATTTGTATAATTGGGGTTGGTTCACCGTTAGGCAAACAGGGGTTGCCCCCCCCCTACTAGTGTTTTAAAAAGATTTTGAAATACATAACATCAAAAAATGAAAAAGAAAACATAATACATTTTTTCAGGTATTTATCAATAGATTGCAATTTCTTTCAGACTCTGTGGGTTTTCTAATGCACTTTGGCTTTCTCTATTATTTCTGCAACGATAGATTGATGTAAAAAAGGCTTTTCATTCTAATATCAATTAAGTTTCTTTACGGAACAGTCATATTCATGTAGCTATTTATAGTATTATTATTCCTAACTATTTACAGTGTAATAATTATTTAGTCAAGGAAAATGCTGACAAAATTAATAATGTGAAGAAATCCATAACTTAATCTTTAAAACCATGAGTATCCTATTAATTTGTTTCATTGTTACATTTATTATATAATTAAAGTCAGTGTTTTTTGGTTTAATATAATTTTTTTGAATATTTTTTAAGTATTTTCACTAGACATTTTCTTGCTTATTTAATATATGATTCTCTTCGATTGCTTTCTATTTTAGTTTAACTATTCTGCCTTAACTATATACCGCCATCAATTTATTGGGTCGGTAATTTTTTTAAATTAAGGAGTATTTTATTTTTAATTAAACCAACTTTTATTTCCAAATATTTTTTTAAACTTTTTAAATGGTTTTAATATTTTCTATGTACAATTTATAGTTAATTTTTCGAAACATTTATCAAACAATGTTTTCCTTATATCAGCCATTCTCAAACTGTGCGGCGCTCTCCCTAGGGGGGGGGCATGATACCCCTACGTGGGGGCGCGATCATATCGAAACAATAAAGAATGAAAATCAAAGATATTTTTTAAAAAAAAATTATTATTTGAAAGTATATATAATTTATTTAAAATATCCATTACCTAAAGGTAACATATACAAATTTTAATACTTACCTTGATAATTGGCACGGTATATAATTAAGGTTGTATTGTAGCTTTACGCCAAAGTACATTATTATTACATTTAATGCATTATAAATGTATGGGGGGGGCGTAATGAGAATTATGATTGAAAATTGGGTCACAAATACTAGAAGCAATGCCTTATATGCTTTCTTGTGGTTATTATTATTTATCGCTTCTTATCGGTAACTTCATTTAGAATTATTGCTAATTCAAATTATTATTCAAATTATTTTTAACTCTTTAAAGTTTCTTACTTTTAAGTATATCGAAGCTGTACTTAGTATATAGTAAAGTACTTAGTATATAGAACTTTTAAATATAGTATTATGAAGTTATATAGTTTTATATATATAGAAATTATTTATTGTGTTTACAATAAAATTTATTATTCAGTTTTCTATTCTTATTTCGTCCCAGTAATATATTAAAATAAAGGGTAAGATTGGTGCTTTGAAGTTTAACCTAAAATCCTTACTTCTAAATCTAAGAGTTTTCTATTAAATTAATACAACCGTTTTAAAATGATCTATACTGTCTTGATATATTCCTGAAAATTACTTAACTTCAAACCAGATTTAGTATACATACATATATTCATACATGAAAAGGAACACTTCTGCAGAATAGATTTTTTCTATTGTAATTCAGTGAATCTAACACAAAGAAATTATTAAGCAATTATTGCTATACATATTGCTTATAATTAACTTAACTCAGTGACACAACAGCCCATGAGGGCCAAGGCTTACTGTGCTTATATCAGTAAACGTGACCTTGGGCCCCTGATATGCATTAGCAAATTTTCCGTACAGGTGGTCAGTTTGACACAAAACCCCCAGTGTTAAGCTCCCAAGCAAACTTGGTACTAATTTATCGATCGACTGAAGGGATGAAAGGCTGAGTCAACCATACACAGTCGGGAGTTTGAACCTCGAGACCTGTGGTATGGAAGCACGATGCACTACCACTCAGCCTCTGGACTTTTCAATGCTTATTATTATTATACAATTATAAGCAATATTTAACTTTAAATATATATCAAGTGAAGAGAATTTGGCAACTACTTTTCCATAAGGATGTATTTCGAGTTGTTTCCTTTCAAAAACTTATTATTTTGAGAAATATAAAGAATAAAATATTATGCTATTATAGCATAATATAGTCATCTTTTTGTGAACTGTGCACTAACTGAAAGAGAAAATGCTGTGCCATAAAAAAGAGAGCAAAATGTGAAGAAAATTGGCAAACAGAGAAGGCATGTCGGAATAAGCTATTTGAGTTTCAAGCAAATAATGCAATGTTGCGATCGATTATATAGGTTAATAAAAGCAAGAAAATAAGGCGACCTCTTTAAGTGATACAATCAGAAACATTTTCAATGTATAAATGAAATAAACTTGTGAAGGATATTCTGAGAAATTGATGACCATATACTTTCAACCATAATCCACAGTTTGTCCTTCGATTGAGGGAGGGGTAGATCAAAAAATCGACTTTCAATTATGTCTAACACAGGCTCAATGAATGACAGACATATATACATCGCTGGCCAAGGAATCATATGTGTATCAATTGTTAGTTCTTGTCTGCTGATAACTGCCATGTAAGGTCAGACACTGTCCTAATGGAAAATATCGTTTTGTAATTGCTGATTTTGCAAATAAACTGGCTGCACCACTTCACCGATGTACTGCATGTACCTCTGACATGAACAAAAGAGGATTGACCACCTATGGCAATAACACACAAAAACAAGAGAAACCATGTTATAGAACAATAAGGCGTTCAACAGACGTAGTAGGTTTCAACCTATATTCACCTTGCTTTTATACTCTTATTCGGAGACTTGACGTGAACAGAAAAGCTAACCTTTTCCTCCTAACATAAAACTGGGCTGCTCAGTCATCCAAGCGGCTTTATCCTGACACCATTGTAATCTGTCAAGCAGGTACCTGTGCGTCACTTAGAGTAATATAAAGGGCGGCACACGACTGCATTTTTAGCTATACCAGCCGTCGAGAAATTTTTATTTCAGGTTTTAGAGCATCCAATAAATCCAGCAGAATATTGACATTCGTAGATTATAGGTCTATAACCACATGTCTTTGGAGGCTTCAATCCAAACAGTCTGACCCCCATCTAAATGCCCCAGTACCCTTAGTATGTTCTCAATTTTCTACCTCGTGTGCTTTTTCTACAACATCTCTTCCTTCTACCGCATATTCTAGATCCTTTGAATAGTAAACGCCTGTAAGCAAGTTTTTGCTGCGACACGACGAGAGGATCAACCAGTTGTTACTTGGCCTAAAATGAAACTCCCTGTGAACACATTCCGTGGCTGGAATCGAATGCATTGTCGTGTTGTCTATCAGGCATCTCTTGTCTTCTGAGAGAAAATACCACTAAAAAAATGGGTGTTTCTTGGTGACAGTAAGAAGTTATAGTTGACTCATTTGATGTTTTTCATTATCTCGTTGGCTATGATGTTATAAACTGGTATTTCGGATCATGCGCGTAAATCGTTCAACTGCCCATTCTTTGCATATATAATTATGTAACTATATCTCCATTGTGTTGTGTTTATTAATGAAAGGCAAAAGGGATAATTTTATTATTATTCATAATGATTTCTGCTTAATAAAATGTGATTTTTACGCTCATTTTATAAAAAAATGTCTATTACAAAAGTGTATGATTTTTTTTTGAGGAAAGATCTTGTCGAGAAAATTTTAGACTGCAATCTTACTTGGACTATATTATGTCTTAAAATATATTTAATTGTTTTTTATTAATTTATAACTGTTTCTGTTCTTTGAGCAAGAAATTACACATATAATTTACAAATATAATTTATACATATTACTTGGGTTAAAATTGAATTTGTTTCATTAAATATGTATTATTTTCCTTACTTATTTTAATAGTTCCAGGTATATGTTTTGGTAAAAAAAATTGTACCCAATCAATAATACAAGTATAAATAAATTTAAAAATTTCACCAGAATGCATAAATAAAAGTTTATCATCAATAGATGAAAAAAAAGTTGTAAGAAAGCCTAATATCACAGAAATAATTTAGAAATCCTTAAGACATTTTAGAGTGAAGCCCCTTATTAACTTAACCCTTTATCGACCGCATTATGATTTACTGTAGTTTTTTCCATGAAATATTTTTTTTTGGATCACTACATTGAAAATTAAGGGATATACATAAATAAAATACTCAACTTCGGGAAATTTAATCTATTACAGCTAATTAATTAATTAAAGATATTCACCTGTAAAAATAATTATTTACAACGTTCACTTAAAACAAATAGTCAAATCGTTTTCTAAGGTCTTCATTAACATACATAAAAAATAAGAAACTTAAATTTTGACATTAACTATTTTTTCGGGACAAAAATGATACTCTTCGCAATCCGGTGAAAACGCCTTTAGCTGAAAACGCACTTTCTGCTATAAAACTATTCGCCTTCCCCTCTAAAATACTCATCATAGAACCCATGCTGCCATATATCTTGGAAGAGTGGATTTCAAAGAATATTCCTGCTAAGTATCGTCAGAATATTCGTAAAGATGGTTATTCTATGTAATTTTAAAGTGAGTGGTATTTATAAGTACCGTCGGACGATAAAGGGTTAACAATAATATTTCATGAATAACCTGTGCAGTAACTATTAGAATATCGATTGCTACAACATAGTAATTGTCATTTTCATCAAGTAAAATAAAGAAAAATGGTGTAAGACTAGGAAAACCAAACACATAGCGCAAACGGTTCTAGTCCATTGAAAGTGCAAACTCTTTCATTTACTATTAAAGAAAATTTTTTCCTTTTGAAAGCGGTGGGAGTATTTCTGAATTTCTTCCGATTAAAATGAAGTAATAAGTATGGTAAAATATATATGATTGTATAACAGTTTTCCTCCTTGAGTAATGGCAGAAAAATTTGATTACATTTATTTAAATGGAAAAAAAGATAATTTGTGTATGATAGAAAATATTGGTTTTCCAATAAGGATACAAATATGTTTTTCCAATATAGCATTATACAAATATGGTTCCTATTGCAATATGATAATAGATTCATATTACATAATGTTTAGAAATTATTTTGTTCATTCCTATTACATCATATTCACTAATAATATTCCTATACGCCATGATAATACAGTTTTCTATGGTTTAATCTGTACAATATAAGAAAATTGTATCGTGAATACTTTGAGCTAGAAGCAAAATACTGAAAACTTTTCTGCATGCATTATATTATTATGCTCTTCCCATAATAATGTAATGCACGAACTACTTCTAAAAAAGTTTAAGTTATAAGTCTAACTCTACATTTATACATAATTTAGAACACCTGGTATTAAACAATTGGTTATCAATTTACCATCAGCAATGTATATTAGTATCTTGCGAAAGTATTTTTCGCAACTGTATATTATGTTTATGTGTGTTTTTATTCATATTTTACTTACTGAAATAACGCAAGCCAATGTCAACTATTTAATTAGGGATTAGGGTTTTTACAATTACTTTCTGGTAGTTAATTTTTTTACTTTTCTTCCAATGTAGTGTAACGTATGGAAAGGTTTGAGCTACGACCATAAAAAGAAATGAAATAGGTTTGAAAGTTTAAGTTTGGGTGATCTTTACTAGAAAAACACTCTTTGTTGAACTTTATATGCGAATATATAAAAGTAGAAAAACACAGATTAAGTGAATAGTAGAATTGTGGTTTTTTTTTTTTTGGGGGGGGGAAGAGCACACACATTTTTCTCTCTCTCTTCCCCCCATATAACGGCCGCGGTAGCCGAGTGGTATAGGTATCGGATAGTGGCTTGCCTTGTCACGAGTTCGAGCCCAGTCCCACTAAAGACCCACCGCGTAGGGCAGCGATGCACGTTAAATCTGTCGAGAGCTGAAACGTCCTCCCGTTGGTGTGGTGTAGTAGTTAGGAGCGGGGGGTGTCAGCTCAGGTGTCTTCCACGTCCCTTGACCATGGTTCAAAATTACGTAGTCCGTCGCCAAAAGCCCTCGTGTAACTGAACAGTGCGACGTTAATACTCAATTCAATCAATCAATCCCCCATATATATATATATTATATATATACACACACACACTCTGCCCTCCAAAAATTACAGTACTACCTGTTTTTTTTAAGTCTAATTCAAAAATGAATATAGAAACAAGATATCTGGAGGAAACGAGAACAGATTAGTTTTTTGTTGAATGCTACTCATAAATTTTCACAAGTTTAACACAAACACATTTTATAAAAAGAAAGAAAAAAGCAAACTCGGTAGAAAAGAACATCGCAAATTTATGAAGAAAAATTTCGTGAGAAAAGTACAAAAAGGGGTTCTGATAAGGAATGTGTCCCCCTAATGACAAAAATTTTGCATCATCAACTTTACATGCTCAACCTTTTTCGGTGCCCGAAATGGGTAGCGAAGATTAAACATGGAGAAACTGATCCAGCTTACGTAACATGTCGATGCCAGCTTATGGTGATGGAGGACTTGAAGCAACAACTAGTCTATCAAGGTAGCCCCAAATGTGCTCTTCCCTATTCAGGTTTGGTGGTTAAGCTTGTGACGGGCTCACGCGTCTTTTCTTTAACATGACCTCTGGGATCTTTGAGGGTCAAGATTAATGGCAACTCTTTTGCAACCAAAACCCAAGAAACGAAACGTGAAGAGAAAATGCAAATGAGATAGCTTTTAAATAACCGAAGTTTCAGTAAGTCGTATGGCAATTTGGGGAATGTTATGTGCGAGAGTGATACAAGCGTGAATTGACAGCCAGTTGAAGATACCTTGAAGATTAAGCCATTAGGTCAAGGTGCATACTATTGCACGCGCGCCCAGACGTCTCTTCATAGTATTGAAGCTACGATCAAATTAAGGTAGGATTGACTATTTGATATTAGGACTTGTAATATTATTAGAAGTGAGATTAGGTGGTTTAGATATTGATAGTGGTCCAAGTTACACGATTCGGTATAACTATTATTGTGTGTTTGTTCTCTCTCTCTCTCATCGTAGAAAAATTCTCTCTTAACTATAAGTATCTAAATTGTTAGAAGCTTAAGTCACATTCTTAATAAAGTCATATTAATAATTTAAAAATGTCTATTCCTTTTGTAAACCCT
>BMAV01000168.1:437653-452079 GCA_019973955.1 Trichonephila inaurata madagascariensis
GTTTTCATAAAGATTGTTGCTGCCATTCACATAATATTTGCATTTTATTGTTATTGCCATTTTTTAAATTGCGAGCTTCGAAAAGTATGTTATACTTTAGCTTTTGAAACCATTGTATATATCTTATTAATCTTTTTATAGTTTTTATAAAGCAATAAAGGAATGATTGTTACGGAATAGCTGAGCTTACATCATCTCTTTCCACGTCAAGACTGCACCATTTGCATATTGCACATTTCTTTAAAAACTGAACAATTAAATCTTGCGCCTTTCGTTTGTCATATAATAATATCTGCTATTTAACTGTCAAAATGTCTTGTTTGTGGCTCCTTAAGGCATTAATCTCTCGTCGAGAGAAAAAGTCCTATACATTGAAACTTTTTAAGCCACGTTTATCAATTAATCAAGATACTTACAACATAAATATGGCAGGGAAAAAAAGACAAAGTTAATAATTGTTTCTTAAAATAATGTCTAAGATAAGTTTTTGTTTTGGCCATAGATTCCAATTGGCGCTGTCTATTTTCGTTGTGGGAATCAATTTAAAAATAGACAGCCTTTAATAATTTTTATTGATATTCCTATCGTTATTCACTATTCAGTGACAAAAATGTCTCTATTTTTTCGGACTAATTACGTAATGTTATGTCTGAATTATACAAAGACTTCGAAATATATCAGAATATTTCATGACCATTGACAATCTTTCCCAAATAAGGTATCCTTAAGATCTTGAGAAATGTATGAAATAGAAGGAAAAAACACATTCTTCAATAATTTTTATTCAACTTCCTGTTTATAGATCATTCTATACTAATTGGAGTTACCAAATTACATGATATTTCATTCATTAAGAGACTTGGGAATTTCCAAGTGCCCAATAATTAGGAAAATGTTTTGAGAAGATTTATGCACTAAAAATAAAATAAATATTTAGCTATATCTTGTCAGATCATATGAAAATTTTTCCAAATAAGTTGTTTTGCCATTATATGCTTTAGAAAAGAGAAATAAAAGACGTATTTTCAAGATTTAATTAATATCCTTTACGAGGATTCATATTTAAAACGAGATATAAACAAACTTCAATTTTGTTTCTAAGTGCTGCAGTACCAATATTTAGCATTAAGTTTTCGAGATTTTAGCCATGGTATTTTAAGGTATAGAATGGAATATTTCTGTAATTTACTGTTCCTATATACACATTTGAGAAGAAAATTTAAATACTCCATAGAGTCCTTATTTTGAAGTGAGTTATTATTTAGAATAATTAAGCCATGAGATTATACAAATGATAGTGGCTCATTTTATTGGTTCCAATTAAAAATGCATTTGTACTTTCAGTGCTTTAAAAATTTATTTTGATTAGTATCTATTTTAATGAAGCTTAAAGTAAACACAGTTTGTGTGAAATTTACTAATAAAGTTTTCAAAAGGAATCATAAAATAAGGGGTGAAGCAGTTTCATTTTGTAAGAGCATATATGTATACTGCTACAATCATAAAATTGCTTAAAAAATTGGTATAAACTTGAACTCATCACGTTAGCTGATTAAAAAAAACTTTTAATTTCTCAAAATAGTTCCACTGCTTTTTCTTTATTTAAAATTTATCTTAATTACAAAGTTAAATATTAGTTTAATATAAATTTACATCCTACTTCTAAGTGATATATCTTAAATAAAATTTAAAACAGGTTGAAGCATACCTGAAAAAGATGCACAAAGCCTGTGCACAATATCATTTAATGTAATGAAAAGAAATCAACACACATGAATGTTTTAGGAACTTTATTTTCAATTTATAATTAAGTAATAGATTATTACTAGAAATTCAAGCTAAATTAAATATTATAAATTACCTCTTAGAATAGGACTAATCTCTGCTGTTACTGGTATAGAGTTTAAAAAGTTAAAATTTTTGATAATTTAATATTAATGTGTAATTAAAATTACTCTTCTCTGAATAAAATCAAAGCTATTATTTGCCATAAAACTCTTATGTGATTTACAAATAAAGTTTACGTAATTTAATGTATTTATTAATTCTTTAACAGTTCAAACTGTGACGGGCTCACGCGTCTTTTCTTTAACATAACTTCTGGGTTCTTTGGTGGCCAAGATTAATGGCAACTCTTTTCCAACCAAAACCCAAGAAGCGGAATGTGAGCAAGAAATGCAAATATGATAGCTTTTAAAAGAACAGAAGTTTCAGTTAGTATGATGGCAATTTGGGGAATGTTATGTGTGAAAGAGACTAGAGGGATTTGACAGCCAATCGTAAAGTTACCTGGAAAGTAAACCATTAATACAAGGAGCATACCATTGCACGCGCGCCCAGACGTTTCCTCATAAAGATCGAATCTAAGTTTGGATTAATGTAGGACTGATTATTTGATATTGAGATTGTAATATTATTAGAAGTGAGAGTAGGTGGATTAAATAATTATTTAGAGAAAGTGGTCTAAGTTACGCGATTCGGTTGAACTATCTTTGTGTGTTTGTTCATTCTAGATTTTCGCTTATTTAAATTTATCTAAATTGTTAGACATTTAAGTTCTATTCTTAATAAAGTCATATAAAGAATTTAAAATGTCTATTCCTTTTGCAAACCATACACCTCTAGCTCACGCTGACAATCAAAGATACGGTCACCAAAGGGGGGCGGTATCACAAAACTTACTGTTCTAGCTTTTTCTTACACCGAAAAATAAATTTATTTATTAAATTTCTTATTTTGATTCATTTGATATAACATTTCATGGACATATTCAGTGGAAGGAAATAAATTGTATAAACTACAAAAATAATATTAAAAAAGTATGGATTTTTGTTAAATTTGTTGAAAAAATGTCTTTGGTAAATGAAATGTATTTTGTGTGGGAAAGAGACTATTTCACCTTTTCTGATTTCTTAGAAAAGTTAAAGTACTATATTTAACTCCGCATAATTGCATTAAATTAACTATAGCTTAAGACTTTATCTTTTATTGCCTATTTCTTTCTTTTTTTTCATATTTTGCTTCACAACACGCATAAATAGCTGAGGAAAGCAAACTCTGTATCTAGACGAGTCAAGGGTTTGATTCCAAATATTCACAATGTACGGAATAAGGGTACTCCTGCATATAAAAATGAAATGGAGCTTCTCATAGTCTTAACGATTGCGCTATGTGGAAATTAGGAAAGAGGAATATTAGGTAATACGTCATTATCGCCTTTTTGATAATAGATTAGAGTTATTAGGTTCACAAGCAATGAATTTCCTGTTTATGTAATGTGACTTTAATAAATCAAACTTTTTATGCATGTATTATTTTAAGTGATTTCGCACATGTTTTACAGCAAGATACATTTAAAATAATTATTACCCTTTCAATATTTCTTCAAATTATATATTAAGAAGACGTGATAACTATAAACTATTTTAGTTATAAGATATAGCGATATATAGAGTGTCTAGAAATATATATCTCAAATACCTTTATGTTATGGATCACTCATGTCTGTCCATGATTAAAAAGAAAGAAAGCAACTTTCTTAATAGTTTAATATATAACAATCAAAGCTATTCCGAAAATATTGAGTTTTGTTTGTTTGTTTCAAATGGGCTGCATTTTGGCATGTAAGGCATTTACAGACTCAGTGAGTCCCCAAGAGGGAGAGTAATTTCAATTTCGTTAGTTGCACCATCTAGTAGTGGCTTTTACTACCAAATTTTTGACGCTTGAATTTATTCAATTCAAATACTCGTGAGATGCTAAATATTGCCGTGATTTAACTTTGTCTAGAGTATTAGAGCCAAATTGATACTCAAGGGATCTTTTACATGCCCCATAATCGTATGAATTACGTGTCTACGATTTCCGTATCCAGAAAATCTATCGACTCCAGCCGAGATTGAAACCTCAATCTTGGGCTTCTGAGGCGAGCACACTATCTTTAAGCCACCGAGCCGATATATAATACCGAGTTTATATACTTCAATTTGTCTTTTAAACTTATTAAAAATTGCTAATGAATGAAAGTCAAAATAATGTCACTAGAGTATTTAAAACAATTAAACTAATTTAAACACTAAGTATTTAAGTTTAAAAAAAACAATGATTAACAACAATTAGAAAAAAAAACAATTTTAAGAATTTGCATTGAAAAAATAGTTGAGTAAGAACAAAAGAATTCTTAAAAAAATATTCTATTGTATTTATAAAATAGTTCCAAAAGTATATAGTGCTATAGACAATCATTTTATGTTTGAAAAAAATAGATCACTAAACTTGAAGAATGAAAAATTAGCCACAAGAAAGCATCAGAGTGAAGTGTTAGTTTAGTAGAAGAAATAAAGATAAAATTAAACAATCGAATAAACTACATAACTATAAATTGAAAAAAAAACGGAAGAAAAAACTTTAATATAGCCCTGCTGTTATAGCTTTCAGCCATGGAATCCATATAAAGAATTAAAGACTACTTCTTCAAATTGAAACATTTTGACAGATGTTTCGTTAGGTGAACTGCAATATACTTCTTTTTTTGGGTAAAAAAGTAAATTCTCGCGGTCGATGAATTTTCTATTGATTTTTATATAACATTGGGATATATATAGTAGATGTTATTCCTGTTTCGAATTCATTTGAGAATGTTTCTATATAACAGGGATGGTGAACCTTTTTGAGACGTGGGTCAAATTTTGTTCATATTTTTTTTAGTACTAGCGCATGGGTCACTAATGCCCATTTGCACTAGAGTTAGGTTTAAAAAATTTTAACTCAGTATTTTTAAAACTAAACATCTTTAAATTCAATTGGCTTATAATGGGTAAAAAAGGGTGCTATGGAAGTCTCTTTCTACAAACATAACTGATTAAAGTGCATTTTATCCGAAGAAAGTGCTTTAAATATGGTTTTTTGCTTTGGTTTTCGATTGTTTTTCAACAAACTATATGTGAGCAAACTTATACACTTTGATATTTTGTAAACACTTTTGCTTTATTTCAAATACTACATACTTTCATACACATTTGTTGTCGTTTGCGTAGCTTTGGAACCAGGGTTGTAGCTACCACCGTATCAATGATACGGGGTCCCCAAGCTTCAAGGCCCTAAAATGTGTCAGAAGAGATCGCAAAATATTGAGAGCCCATCAAAAAGGAACTCCAAAGAATTTGAATTTGGGGTCCACTCAGGACTAGCTACGCCAGTGTTTGCAAGCGTAATGATCAAACTGAAGGTTATAGACAGCGTTTAAATTGGTTTTGTGTCAATGGGCTTGAAAAAATTCAAATGGAATATAAATAGTCCACACAAATTAGAAAATTAAATAAACCCACGTAAACAAACAAGTGGTTGCCTAGCAATCGTGGATCAGTTAAAAAGCTTGCATGGATCAGCGTCTGACCCACGGGTCATAGGTTCGCCATCACTGCTATATAACATATACAAAAAACAAATTTTCAATTATAAATTACTACCTGTTCTCTTCCTTAAATAGTGAAAAGTTTTGAGAAAATCAGCTGAAATTTAATTTACAAAACAGGAAAACTAATTTACTTTTCACTTAAGATTCTATAGACTGTTAATGAGAGAGAAAAAAATTATAAAAATAACTATAAATCCACTAATTCCCCTTTAAATGACTAACAAAAAGAGGCTAAGTTAAAAGATTGAAATATCGTAAGAACTTTTCTGTACATTGGATATAAATCTATAAGCAATCACAGAACAATTTAAATTTTTTAAGTGTTTTCGTGCTAAGTTTCTAAAAGACATCTGGAAGTAAAAACCTCAAGAAAAACATAAATCATGATCTTTATATTCTTTTCTAAAAAGCTGTACAAAAAAGTGATGATATTCTTTAATGAACAAAAGATGGGATTTTTTTTCTAAGTCAGTCCCATAATTTTACATCATTAACTTTGAATTTGAAGTTAATCCCTAAAACTATTAATATATTCCGTTATGTAAAACAAAATTGAGGATTTTAAAAATTAATGATATTTTCTATGACATTTTTATTAGAAGAATGAACAGAAATGTTATAAACTTTTTCCACTAAGATATGGTTATTGAAATTTATATGTTGCAGTTCTTTATTACTGCCTTTTACAAAATAATCCACGTACTTTTAAAAACGATGCATTTTATAATACGAAGCAAATGTCTCAAACCGAATTTTTTGAAAAAAAGAGTGAAATTTTTAAATCCATCCGTGTTTGGAAAATTTAAACGATTTCATCTGCCTCTAGGGGTGAATCAGTTACAAATTCAACCAGCAATAAAAAAAAAAGTTCTAATAATGCATTCAAAACTTTTAGAAAAATTAGCAAACTTGCTTAGAAAAGGAAATGAAAACAAGAAATGGAAAATTATAAAATCCTAAAACTAATTAATTATAATATTATTTTGCTGTCTTATTTTGCTTTATATAAAATCCAATTACTTCACATTTTGAGAAACACTTAAGGTATCCGACTACGTTCGAAACCGTGATTTTTCAAAAGCGTATAAATGGATAATATTTATATTTAGTGTCACTTAGATTAGAAAATGTATATAAAATTGTTTTAAGAATAGTATTACCGTAAAAAAAAAAAAAACTTTAAAGTACAATATTTTGACAAAAAATGAACATAGAATGACCCATTTTCAAAATATTCTCCTTTTATGAAAAATGCTTCTATTATAATATTATTTTGCCTGTATAGAGCTCAGACCTCTGTACAGAGGCTCAACTATAATTTTTGAAATATATAACTTAGGAATGGGTTTATCCATGTTTTACGACACAACAGAGGGGAGAAATTTCAAGAAAAAAACGCCGATAATTATTTCAATGGGTTGTAACTCTTAAAATAATGTGAATTTTTCAAAATTCCTAGTTCAGTCTCTCTGGAGAAGTCTTTACATTACATAAGCACACACACACAAAATATTATTATTTTAGAAGCATTTTGTATAAAAGGAGAACATTTTGAAAAAAGGTTATTCTAAGTTAATTTTTTGCCAAAATATTGTATTTAAATAAATTTTTTTGTCAAAATGTCCTTAAAACAATTTTATACATATATTCTAATCTAAGTGACACTAAATATCATGAAAATTATCCATTTATGCACTTTTTTAAAATCATGGTTCCGATTGTAGTCGGATACCTTAAATGTTCTCTTTTTAAAATGTACTCTTTTTTTCAATTCCCATACTTTTAGTTCACACTTTCCCTATGTAAATTCATATGTTTTGTTCAAATTTTCAATCGTAAGTAAAATACTTTTTATTCATCCACTCAAGTTCAAATTCGTTTTTTTAAACTTGTAGCGGATGACACTTGATGCTAATACAGTTTTTCAAATATTAATTCATTATTAAATTTAATGAATTAATTATAGTTCAAAAGATATATTTCAGTCGATATTATTCGTCTAGATGGCAGAACTAATGGATGAAACAGCTTTTATTAAATTTTTGATGACGATTTCACTTAACCTTAACAGTCATATGCTAGTTAGACGTCAGAATTCTTTTTACACTGGTTTTATATATAAGTTAAATTCTTCCCTTTTTCATTCAACTTTCATTAACAAATGTAATCATAAATTTAATGTGGTTAAAAAGTTTTTGTAACTTAAAAGGTGTTTTGCCACTTAATATTGTGATTCTGTCGTATGTATATACATATTTATTTTAATTGTAATTATTTAATAAAAGGTAAATAAAATAAAATTTTTCTTTGTTGACCTAAGTAGGAATTGACTTAATTTTTTTTTATATTTTACTTCTTTCAAAGTAATTTTGCATTCTTCAACTTCACTTTGTTAGAAAATATTCCGTAGAAAATAGAAGTAGTATGGCCTTGCAGCAAGAAATAGACTCCCTAAGCTATTTTGTCAATTTCAATAAGAACTCTATTAAGTGATTTTGTGAGATTTATAACGGGTACTTTATCTTCCAAATTGAAGCACATTTGTTTGAAGACTTAGTAGATCATCAGGGAACATAAAACTGTTTTCCATTCTTCATCGCTTGACATGTTATTTGAGGAAAAGCCAAAGAATCGAAGTGCCTTTTTTTTATTTTCACACAAATAACGAGTTATTGTAAATACGATCCCTGATGATGGTTCTTCGGAGATTGAAAACTGGATACAGGACAAAGAGAGCATGAGGTGGAGGGTTATCTCCTCATGACAGAAACGGATATACAGTAAGACCCCGCTTAACGCTGTTTCGCTTAGCGCTGTTTCGGTTTAACGCTCTTTTACTTGAATTGTGGGATTCCCCAAAATTGCACGCAGCGTTAGGCTTCCCGATATCCGAAGCAGTTTATCTGTGTTTCTTCTTTCTTGCTATGTTATATGAACGTATTTTTATCGTTTCAAACATTTGTTGATGTTATTGTAAGTATAAATTTATATAATATAACGATTTCTATAGTGACAAATATTATGATTTTTAGTTTTTATCATGACTGATAATAAAAAAAACATGAAAATAAAGCAACAAGAAAAATCATTTCACTAGAAACTAGAATGCAAGTGATTAGAAGATCAGATACTGGTGAACGTCAATCTCAAATTGGTGCTGCATTGAATTTGGCAATTTCAACAATAAGGACAATCCTTAAGAATAAAGAAAAAAATATTGTCATCGGCAATTGCAACTACGACAAGCTCTGCAACTAGAATTACCCGTTCTATATAGAAATAATACAATAGAGGAAATGGAAAAGCGACTTTCTATATGGATTGACGACGAAATTGAACGCAATATGCCATTAAGCCAACCTACCTTCTTGATAAAAAGGCAGAAAATTGGAAATACTGAAGAAACTGAATAATTTGAAATGTAAACATATTGACTTAGAATTTTATTTATTTTTATATGTATATTCGTTAATCATGTTTCTATATTTGTAAGAAATAAAATTTTGTTTCATTGTTATAAAAAACATAATTAAAAAAATTAATGGTAAAATACCTGACCAATTTTCTACCCATCTTCCCTTAACCCTATTACTTACATGATACGATAACCTAGTTTAACGCTGTTTCATATAACGCTGATGGAAAGTATACCCCGCGTTAAGCAGGGTCTTACTGTATGTCTATGGTGATTGGAGCGGTCAGAATAAAATTAATGAGAATCTTTAGTGCTTCTGTCTTTATAAAACTGCGTGAAATCTTAAGATTTTTCACAAGTTTCTTTGATAAATAGAAATGATTGATTCGCTTGACGTGTTATTTGCGGCGGCATTAAAAGCGGTCATTTTTTGCCCAAAATGTTGAAAAAGAGGCAAATTTTTTGTATGGTGTATAACCAAGTATTATACTTAACAAAATATAAAAAATGCAAGAATTTCATTTTAATTTTAAATTTTAAAGTTTTCACGTTATTTTTTATTTTATAGTTGTGGAACACGAAAAACCCTGAATGTTTGCTTTTTTTAAGTACATTCTTCCTTCTATGAAGAATGCTCCGTGTAGCTTAAAAGAATTTCTCTCACACTTACAAAAAAATTTTCATTTTCGTACCTTTTTTTCAAATGGTTGTGGGTTTTGTGTCTGTGCATCTACGTATGCACACTCAACTTGAAAAATGGTGTAATACAAAGTCTTACATTGCAATTAGGACAGAAATATATTGCCTTTTTTTGGATAATCTTTCATTTTCATTTCTTCTCATGCAACAAACTGCATATTGAACTGCTGATTTCTTATCAAAGGTTTTCAAGTTTTTAAATTACTGCTTTCAAAGAAAAATTTCCCCCTTCACCCCAAATAAAATACCGGAGGATTAGCATTTCAGTACCGTGGTCAAACGGCATTTCTTAAAAACACTAGCTCTAACAATCTCACTGTAAGAATTAAAAGTACGTGCAAATCAAAGAAAGAAAAAAATACCAGCACCCGTATAGCGTACGGGCAAACCACTTAAGGTATCCGACTACGTTCGGAACCGTGATTTTAAAAAAGCGCATAAATGGATAATTTTCATGATATTTAGTGTCACTTAGATTAGAATACATGTATAAAATTGTTTTAAGGATATTTTGACAAAAAATAATATTTAAATACAGTATTTCGGCAAAAAAATTAACCTAGAATAACCTTTTTTCAAAATGTTCTCCTTTTGTGAAAAATACTTCTATTATAATAATATTTTGCCTGTATATAGCTCAGACCTCTGTACAGAGGCTCAATTATGATTTTTGAAAAATTCGCATTATTTTCAAAGTTACAAACAATTGAAATAATTATCGGTGTTTTTTTCTTGAAATTTCTTCCCTTTGTTGTAGTAAAACATGCATAAGCCCACTTCTAAGTTGTATATTTCAAAAATTCTAGTTTAGCCTCTGTACAGAGGTCTGAGCTATATGCAGGCAAAATATTATTATAGTAGAAGCAATTTTCACAAAAGAAGACTATTTTTTTTTTTTTTTTTACATGACTAATTCTATGTTCTTTTTTTGTCTAAATATTGTACTTAAATAATTTTTTATTGTAATACTATTCTTAATACAATTTTATACACATTTCCTAATCGAAGTGACACTAAATATCATAAATATTATCCATTTATACGCTTTTGCAAAATCACGGTTTCGAACGTAGTCGGATACTTTAAGGAGTTTATCAACATTTTGTTGTACCATGTCTTAATAAAAGATATGCTATTTTAAAGTTCTTGTGTAGGTTTTTTAATTTACACATGCTGTAATTATTGTTTTGAGCTCTATTGTGATGCTCTTTGTGCTCTTAAATTTTTTGAAAGTTTGTTTTAGGTATAATTTGTAAGTAACAAATGCTGCTTACAGACAATAAATAAACCAGTCTACTTTAAGATATCCGACTACGTTCGGAAACGTGATCTTGCAAAAGCGTACAAACGAATACTTTTTTAAAATTTAGTGTCACTTAGATTAGAATACACGTATAAAATTGTTTTAAGAATATTATTATAATGAAAAAATTATTTAAATGCGATATTTTGGCAAAATATTAATATAGATTTATTTATTTTCACAAAATATTCTTCTTTTATGAAAAATGCTTCTATAATAATAATATTTTGCCTTTTGATAGCTCAGACCTCTGTAGAGAGCCAGAGCATTTTTGAAATATATAATTTAGAAGTGGATTTATCCATATTTTAATACATCAAAGTAAAAATATTTTAGGAAAACAACACCGATTATTATGTCAATTGGTAGTAACTCTGTATAAATAATGTGCATTTTTCATTAATCGTAGTTCAGACTCTCTGGAGAATGCTTAGCTATCAAAAGACACACACAAAATGTTATTATTATAGAAGCATTTTTCATAAAAGGAGAATATTTTGAAAATAGGTAATTCTATGTTCATTTTTTGCCAAAATATCGCATTTAATTAATTTTTTATTACAATAATATCCTTAAAACAAATTCATACGATTATTCTAATCTAAATGACACTAAATATTAAAAAAATATTCGTTTGTATGCTTTTGCAAAATCACGTTTCCGAACGTAGTCGGATACCTTAAATGATGTTGTATATACAATAATATTTTCTTATCAGTATGAATATAGAACCATACTGAAATATTGCACAAAAAATGAAGAATTAATGAGTTCGGCTTATATATAATCAGTTTTCATTAATATATTAAATAGAAATTCGGCATAACATGTTTCTCTTTTTCAGGGTAATTCTTAAATCATTCATTCTTAATGTAATTCACATTTTTAAGCCGAAGTTAAATTGCTTTCAATAAAGCTTTTTAAACACATTTATTAATACCTTTAATAATATAAAATTTTACTCTTTTTTCAATTGTTTGCAGTTAAGTGCTAGAAATGTTTCATTTTAGCAAAATGCACCAAATAGAATGAAAAGACTAAAATGTTTTTTTTAAAAAAAAATTTTTTTTTGTTTGTTTTAGGTAGATTAAGTTGAATAGAAAAGAAAGAAAGAAAAGGCAAACATTAACAAGGTTATCAATCTTCAAAAAATCTGAACTCTTTATATTTAATGTACATAAAAAAGGAATATAAAAGCCTTTTGTTTTTTAATCAGTGATTGAAATCGTAAAAAATGTAATAACTTAATGTGTTTCAGTAAAATATGTAATATTAACAATACAAAACATACACATAAATATTTAAAGCGAATTGTCAAAATAAATGCAAGCTATCAGATAATAAATTTCTTTACGACAGCGCGAAACTAATAAATGTGTTTTTGTATGCTTTTCAAAACTAAAATGAAAAGTAATCCTGTTTTATTTCTTAGGTCATTTTTTAATGAGAAAAAAAATGAAAATAATGAAAATAAGCTTTAGTGCCCTACATACTGTTTTCGAATTCCTTTACAATCTCACGCCAATTTGAAAAAAAAATATATACGCATATATGGTTCATCGTAGTTTGTGGTTTCGATAAAATCTAGAAATGTTGATAATACTTACGTTTCAGTATAAAACTATTAACTATTAATTCACATCTAATTTCATTTAGTAAAATGCAAACTGAGAAAAAAAAATCATACTTTTGAAGGTGCTGCGAATATTTAGAACTTGAATTAGAAATATTGGTTGCCTTTTGACGAAAGCGAACAAAGACATAAGTCTCTGGAGCTTTATTTTTTTTACACTAGTAATTTCCCAGCCCCGGGGGGGGGGTTATCAAGTAGAAGTTGAGCTAGAAAACGTAGAAAAATATGGCACTCTCAATAAAAATTGAGCTCGGTAAGATGTGTAATAAACAATATACAGTCGAACCTCCATATTACGAACCTCTATATTGCGAATTTTTCTATATAGCGAACATTTTCTAGGAACCAAGAACATTTCACGATTTTCTTCGTAAAATAGCCTCCCAATAGCGAAGTATATTTTCTATATAACGAACTTTTTCTCTTGTGATTCAATTTTTTTCTCCCTATTTTTCTGGACATTTCAAGTTCTTTCCTCTTTAAACACACTTTATGGAGATCATAAATCTTGCACTGGTTTTATTAGATGCCTATCTCGCCGAGAGCAATAGAATTCTGGGAGTTTCATCCAAGAAGTGCACCCCCCCCCATTGTCCACTTTTCGGGACATCTTCGATATCCCCTTTCACCCTCAATGGAGTTGTCTCGTGTCCCCGTGTCCTTGAACTAGTCTCCGTTCATTTGTAGTGTTGATCAGTCGTACTGGTAACTTTGTTTCTTGTAACTTGAAAATGTCAAAACGTAAGTGCTTGAGTATCAAAGAAAAAAATTTAATTTTTCAGGAAGTGGATAAAGGCGAAAAGAAACTTTCCTTACAGTTTTTCTATCTTTTATTTATTTTTTAATTTTTGATAGGTAAGATATATCAAATAAATATATATTAATTTACAAAAAGGTGTGAATAATTACTTTTTTTAATATATAGTGTTTATGAACTTAAAATTTGCTGAATGCGGTTTATAAAGAATATCGAAAGATGAACCTCTATATAATGAATTTTCCATATAACGAACTTTTTTTCGTCATTTAGTGACTTCGTTATATAGAGGTCCGACTGTATATATATATATATATATATATATATCGTATTTACTCGAATCTATTTCGCCCTATTTTTCCCGTGTTAATGCTACTGAAAATCGGGTGTGGTTTGGAATCGAAGGTAAAACATTTGTTGGATAGAGGAAATTGAACTCCCACCTTTACAGAAGGAAAAATCTAACCGTTCATTGTGACCAATTGCATTGATGACTTATTCCATTCCTCAGTTTACGTTCAGTATTCAGTGTATCCTAAACATCACTGTTTCATCGTTTTTTTTGCTTTGTATACGCTCTTATAAATCACCTAAACATCAAAGATATCGGTAATAGCATCACGACGAGTTTACTATGACGGAAGTATGAAAAGGGAGGCAATTTTATATTCAGAAAAAAACGGAAACCGAGCAGTGGCCAATGAAACTTTGACAGGGATGTTCAACTATTATACTTCGATAGCGTAACAAAATTATATAAATTTGCTTATAAAAATGTCCAACATTATTTAAGAATTCTTTTGTATTCTTCTATAATCATTCTTTAAAAAAATGTTGTGTAGTAAATGTACTTGATGGCATGGAAGACGACCCCATGTGGAAAAATGGCGATGCCTGTACCAATTCTGAAGTCAGCCGTGACAATGGAAGTAACAAATCCTTTTCGAGCCCTGACAATTAGAATAACTATAGGTTCATGTATGAGTTTGAAAGTTTTTGATCATAGTAAAATAAAAATAAATTATTAGCTTATTATTATTTTTCATTAGTTTTTTTAATTTCTTAAGTATGGATATTGATAAACTTTTTACACAATTTTTTTTTTTAATTTTTTTTTTTCAAAAACGTGCAGAGAATTGGGAGTGCGGCTTAGAATGGATGACGGCTTACATTCGAGTAAATACGGTATACATATATAAAAAT